>BRDA01014294.1:55463-111075 GCA_036984385.1 Crenuchus spilurus | reverse complement strand
TGTCTTTGGACAGCTCTTTGGTCTTAGCCATGTTAGTAGTTGGGAGTCTTACTGATTGTGTGGGGTGGGCAGTTGTCTTTATGCAGCTATCGACCACAAATAGGTGCTTCTAATTTAGAAAAATGAGTAGAGTGGAGGTGGACTTTTTAGAGGCGGACTAACAGGTCTTTGAGGGCCAGAATGTTTGCTGATTGGCAGGTGTTCAAATACTTATTTGTAGCAGTAACACACAAATAAATTATTTAAAAATCAGACATTGTGATTTCCAGATGTTTTCTTTTAGATTATGTCTCTCACAGTGGACATGCACCTAAGATGAAAATTTCAGACCCCTCTATGATTTCTAAGTGGAAGAACTTACAGATTCACAGGGTGTTCAAATACTTATTTTCCTCACTGCACACCTTATATGTAGTATAGTTATGCCCACTGAAGTTTTCTGTTATTTTGTCCTATTTGTTGTTTGCTTCAAAATAAAAATAAAATCAGGTGTTCAAATTTAGGAATGGCATATTCCTAAATAATGGTTAATATCGTACTGTACTGATGGCTATGCATCTTTTCATCTTTTTGTTATATTCTGAAAGCTTTATGTGGTGCAAAACAATTTGTTTATTTTAGGTAACCAGTTAGCTTTCCAGGCTAACCTAATTTTTGTTTTCTCCTACATAACAGTCTTTGACTAGCTTGAATCCCCTTAATCTTTTCACTGTTTTCAATTTGGACAACAGAAAAACTTTCAGAACTGTAAGATCCAACAGTAGCCTAACACTGCTATTGTGTTTGTTTTGGGGTAGATGTGATTCAACACTACTAAAGCTTAACTGGAAAGAAGTTCAGCTATCTGTGAGATTTGGCATCCTCCATGTCCTGTCAACTGAATTTGAAGCCAGCCAACATCAATTTCCATTCATATCATATTATGACCTTAATGACGAGTTTATTTTTTACAGGCACTGTAGAATTACAGTAAAATAGGCTATTCATCATTTAAATATAGAGATATCACAATACCATTTTAGTGTGCCACTACCAATATTGAAATATTGATTGTCAACATTGTGGTCTCATGGCTTGATGTGGATTGTCTCAACAGGTGCTCTTAAAAGCACATACTGGTATTGGCACATATGTGAGGACCTGGTATCTGAAAGGAAAAAGTGGTATTGGTGCATCACTAGTACCATTTATTGTCTTCATCATCACTTGCTTGGTGCAGCTGTACTGTACTCACCCCTAGCCCTGTCAGGTCTCTCGCCTCCCTTTCTCTGTCTCTGCTCACACCTACTGCCCCAATTCAATGACACCTAAAATTTACAGCATTGCTTGAACAGTTTAACTGCCTTTCTTCTCACTGCATTTATAATTTCACATCATCTTTCAGAAAACAAGGCAAAAACAAACCTGAATTTTTGCCAGTTCACTTATTTCTTAAAAATATCTGATATATTGATGGGGTTGCTTTTCAAAAAAAGCCATGAAATTATTCTACTTAAGTGAATTAGCGCCTTGTTCCCAACGAAAAACAGACATACTAACTTGTACTGAGTCAGTCAGTCTCTGTGTCTCTCTCTCTCTCTCTCTCGACTATTTTAAACAGCGATATGTTGCAAACATTAATCTTCTCTAAACTACAGACTGATTCACCACACTCTGAATCAGGCTCTGGGTGAACTGGCCTGTAATTTCTCCTAAAGAGAGTAAGCTGAGCACATACGTTAAATTACTGCAAAAAAGTTAATTCTCAGCACCTATAAGCTTAGAAATCTTCCCTGAAGGTGTCCTCACTGCAGTTTCCAAGGTTTCATGTCAGTTACAAGTTTCACATGTCTGTGTTTAATCCAAGGGCGTAACTTTGGGTCCAGCATTGGGGGGGTTGAGCTGTCTGACTATTTATTTATTAAATCATTTACTTTTCTAAAAGGATTCAGGAGATTTTGGGTTAACCGTATTAGAAATACATTGTAATGCTTTTACTGTGTATTTATTTAACTTTCTTTGTATTTACTCTGCACCTTAAACAATTAAGAAATGCGGAGCTAGCTAACGGAGCTAGCTAAAATACCTGAACTGGTATTCATAGTGTGTCTGATACACAGCGGCATAGTTATTCAATCATCAGCTAACAATACATTTACATTTACCTCATTTTGATTTTTCCGCTTTTTACAAGGCAGTGTTGTCGACCAACAATGAAAAAATGTTTTTTGTCCACTTTTTGGTGCTCTTTTCGTTTTTTCTTAGAACACCCACTCCCCCAGCAGCTGTTTGCACAAGCAAGCAAACGGTCAGGGTTGCCAGGTCCAGCAAAAAATATCCAGTCCAAAGTCAGTCTAAAATCCGCCCTTCAGAAGCTTGAACTAGCCCAAAATATGTCTGTCACACGTTTGAAGCAAATGGCAAAACAACTATGAGTGTACGACTTAGTACTTTGTTTATACGGGATTATTTTTTTTTATTACTTACGTCCTATTTGGCGTGAAAACCATGAACCTGGCAAGCCTGCAAACGGCGAGCGCTGCTGCTTGCTGGAGGTTGAATGATACCAAGTTTTTGTGGGGAAAGGGGGGGGTTACATTACCAAATGATTTAACATGCTAGTATTTTACCAAAAATTGATCATGTATAAAGAAAATTAACAAGTTATTCATGAAAGATGTTTTTGTAAATTGAAATTATGTGACTTTATTGGGTGGGTTATAGTGATTGGATCAGATTATTGGGGGGGTCATAACCCCCCTTTCCCCCCTGCAAATTACGCGCATGGTTTAATCTAAAGAGATGCTATAGCTTGATGCTAACATAATACCCCCATCAACTATAACTAGCATTCACAAATTTTTCACATACCACTGTAAGTATGCTGCATCACACCAGCAATCTATTTTTCAGTACAAAATTTCTCACACTATTTCTCAGTACAAAATGAATTAAACTCTGATTTTCAAATCAATCCATTGAAATGACATCTGTGCACTAAATCAAATTTCTCTCAACAGTCAGAAGTCTGTCCAGGGCTGGTAGGGATGGTGTAAATGATCTAGGCATGACCCAGCAAAAAAAACCCTGACTGCAAAGTCATTTTTGTGGCACCTGCTGCCAAAGTCTGCCCTGCTCTCCAATGGCCTGCTCTCACAAGTGGAACTAGGGCAACAGGTTTAGCCTTAATCTGAAGGCCCCTGAAGCAAAGCTCTGAGTGCTGAAACCAAAAAAAAAAAATCTTACAACACTGCAAATAAATGCATTTCCTACCATCTACCACACATTTGTCACATAGACGAAAGCCGGTTACTGGGCCAATGCTGTAAGCTTCTTTACTCACAAACATACTTAACACATCAGTAAAAGGGGTGGACTGTTTAATTTTTATAGATGATTCCATAAGGCTGACTGTCCAATGACTAGTCTTCTATGGCTGATAGTTTACATGATCATATTTTACACCAATACCAAATCAGTGATATGAAGCAAACTTTATTATTTTCCATTTGGCAGTGAATTTGATCAGTTCCTTTCAGTATCAATGACAGATGCTCTATTGACTGCAATAAATCTGAGCTTGCAGTAACTTGTTTCAGTAGATGGCTGAAGGTCTACATTGTCTGGATTGCAACTGGTTTTGAGGATGCAAATCTAAGAACAAAGCTCATATCAGTGACTGAAGGTCATCACATCAGCTCCTCAGTTCAATAGTTCAGCTCCTCAGCTCCTCCTCATTTTCTAGACAACAGAAGTCAAACAGGCCTACCTAGACCTTCTGCATCTCTACAAAAATACTAGAGCTGTAATCACCCTCTTATTGGGAATCTGCATCTGCATGGAGTTGATATAAGTAAAAAATGATGAAAATAAAATACATCTGATCTAGTTTACATAAATCTTTACACAAACCTAGCCTGAAATACATCATGCTCACAGTGTATCACCATGTTTGTAGAGCACAAAGGCCTACTTTCATTTGTTCATCTGATGTGAAGTGCTTCTTTAGTGCAAAAAAACACAATAAGTACATACAAATCAGACACTTTCTTCAGGCAACCAAAAAAGTGAAAACAAGGCACTGCATGAGTCAAATCTGTCTCCATCATGTCCAAAAGTTTTGAGAATGGCACAAATTTTGGTTTTCACAAAGTTTGCTGCCTCAGTTTTTTCAGAACCTTTTGTCAGATGTTTATATGGTATAATGAAGTAGAATTATAAGCATTTCATTTTTTTTTACTTTTTATTGACAAATACATCCAGTTTAAACTTCTTTAAGACTTCTGCAGTTGGCCTCAGCATGCTGGAGATCAGCTTCTGGGAAAAATCTTGAGCAATGGCAAGCCATTCTTGTCTGATCAGTGCTTGGAGTTGATCAGAGTTTCTGGGTTTTGTTTGTCCAGCCTCTTTTTGAGAACTGACCACATGCTCAATCTGGGGAGTTTCCTGGCCATGGACTCAAAATTTCAATGTTTTGTTCCCAGAGCCACTTGGTTATCATTTTTGCTTTGTGACATGGTGCACAAACATGGAAATAGCATCATTCATCTCCAAATTGCTCCTGGATCATTGGTCGAAGTTGCTCTTGGAGGATGCTTCGATAAGGCAAAATTTTGAAGGTTCTCATTACCGTAAATGAGAAGCAACCCCTCACATGAATGGTCTCAGGATGCTTTACTGTTGGCATTACACAGGACTCATGGTAGCGCTCACCTTTTCTTCTCCGGACAATAATTTTTCCAGATGTCCCAAACAGTGTGAAGGGGGCTTAATAAGAGAAAATAACTTTACCCCAGTCCTCTGTAGTCCAATCCCAAAACTTCCTGCAGAATGTTACTCTTTCTTTCATGTTTTTCTTAGAGAGAAGCGGCTTCTTTGTTGTCCTTCTTGACACTAAGCCATTCTCCAAAAGCCTTTGCCTCACTGTGCTTTCATATGCACTCACACCTGCCCTCCAGAGCAAGCTCTGCACTGGTGGGGACCCGATCTAGTAGTTGCATCCTCTTTAGGAGATGATCCTGATGCTTGCTTGACTCTCTTGTGCACCCTGAAGCCTTCTTTAATGCAGTTGAACCACTCTACTTGAAGTTCTTGATGATGCAATAAATGGTTGATTGGGGTGCTAAAGCCACAATGTCCTTGCCTGTGAAACCCTTTTGATGCAATGCAATGACTGTACATGTTTCCTTGGAGGTAACCATGGTTAACAGAAGAAAACTTAAAAAGCACTACTACCCTTTTAAAGCAACCAGTCTGCTCTTCTAATCAGCATGACAGAGTGATATCAGCTGTCTTGTCTTCATTAACATTTCTTCCTGAGCCGAGATCATCAGTGAAATACTGTTAGCTGGCCATTTTATACAGCTGAAATGCAGTGGCAGGAAATTGTCATTTTCTTGGCATGGAAAACCAAAATGTGTGTCATTCTCAAAACTTTTGACCACAACTGCACATTAGCAGTCATGCCTATTTAACTAAAATCCACACTGAAATCATATCCACACATTGCACAACCACTGACAGTTGGAATGACGACTAGTTCCAACCTGATCCTAAGTAAATACACATTCAATTAGGAGCCAAACGTGATTATTATTGCTGCCATACTGAATTATTGCCATATTCCATCCAGGCACTGCAGTAGAAATGGTATTTCACCACTTATTATTTGCATAATACTGTTTTGATTTAAATAACAGTAACATCTTATTTACTGACTTGAAGGCTCACTCATGCTCCTGGAATGTTCAGATTTTATCAAATAAAAGTTTAAATACATTTATTTTATTAGTTTATGTTTTGAAAAGGTATCAAATTTAGTACTGACAATTGTAGAACTACCGTGGTTTTAGTTCTAAGATTGCAATGCATTGTTTCTCACAAGCGGGGAGGACAGATCATGAATTTTTATGGCCGATTTGCTTAGCTGTGGTCAATTTTTTATTAGCTCTTTCCTGATGTGAACTAAAAGAACATTTAAAATCACTAATACATTTCCAGTATTTTCTACTTATGGGGGCAAACTAGCATTTTTTTTTAAAATCAGTCGCCAATTAAAATAATAGGATTTAATTAAAATATAAACAAATATGATTGAAAATAATTAAGCAAGATAAAGGTATTAATTATTCCATCACAGGTGAAAGTCCAGCAAGGTTTTCACGTTTTATGTGGATTTCATTGTATTAGATTTACAGAGATGACATTACATATCCTAGCTATTACTCAGCTAAACATATTAGCCTTTCACCTCCAAGTTCAAGTTTGTCTCAGCTATGTTGTTGCAAATTAGTGACTTGCAGGGGGCATTCCCATATTTTCTCTCATCTTCAGTCTTCAAAAGTTAGCAAAGTGGTTGATCTTTTTTCTTACTCTGACTGCGTATGTGAATGACTTTACACAGGATTATCTGCTAAATAAAATAATGTAAAGAAATATAATAATTTTAATTAGATTACTTCATTTAAATTACCTGTATGACATCACTATCTGCCCCAGTCACATAATATCAATAATAATAGGTATCACAATAATCACGTTCACCCAAATTAAATATTGCTGCATATCTAATACAATGTTAAAGGCATTGCAACAAAAAATTATTAATTCTGATGAATGAAGAAAGGACAATGATGGTCACACAGTCATATCAGAATATTATGACCACTCCTTGTTTGGAATGGAATCTGCCTGGGATGCAACAGATGCTACATGACAGGGTTTGCTACATGTATAAATAAATGAGTACACCAGCCTGTTGTAGTAGAGAACAAAACGATAATTATGGGCAAAGAATGTGATTTGACTGATGTCGACAAAGGCATGATAATGGGGTACTGGGCAAAGGGATGCATCTCAGAAAGCGCTAAATTCATGGGACAGAGCTGCCATACTGAATGTGCACGAGAATTGACTTCTTGTACATTAAGTGTCTCCCAATGGCACAACAGTTGTACCCCACAGTCCACTAATATCAGAGTGGAATGAAGACGAGTGGTACAGGGCAATTGACACACCACAGTGGACCATTTAACCTCTACAGTGAACACATGAGCAATGAGAAAAGTGTGAGAGATCAACAAAAAGCAAATATTTATGTCTAAGACTGCGAAATTGATGCATTGTTAATGGTCATATTTTGATTAGATGTAAAAAAAAATCCTTACTTTTTTAAATAAACTAATATAAACACTAACAGGTGTCAGGTGTAAACTATGGGCAAGACAAACAGCATTTGGCCACTTCCAAGATTCCACCATCAGAAACTCATATGTTACCCAACACATAAATTACACATAATTCTACTTTAAAGACTAATTGCTGCACAGCTAGCTAATGACTGACATGACACTCTTCACACTCAGTCTGCTTTTAGTTAGCAATAGACACTGTGCAGCAGGTCTAGCCAAACCATACCTTGACCTAGATTCTCATCTGCAGCAATTTATGTGGAAATATTTACATGGCAGCCATATTCAGTCTTGATTAGAGCCCTGGTCAAGCTGCATATGTAATTAAACCCTACAAATCTAATCGAGTTCTGTACTTTCGTTCTCTTTTTATTTTCAAAATCTTGCCAGAAGAGATGAGAAATCTAGAGCTCGAAGACAGCAGCTAAGACAGGAGGCTAACGAACATAGCGAGTAACGTCACCAGACTAACACAGCTTAGCTTTGTCGTTTATCTATACACAATAACAAAAAAATGTACCTAGTCTTGACAGAAAACAAACTTGGACTGTCCAGCTGGGTGCCAATGAAAACTGGCAGGAATTAGCCAGCCAGAATTAGCAGCTGACAGTCAGGCCACCAGCAGGCTAATTTTAGCTAGCTGGCTAATGTTATTAACACTGGCTAACTGACATGCTAGCCAGTAAAAGTTTCAATCAGCATAAAAACGCCAGGTTAACTGGCCTGGTGAGCGGGTCACAGTACACAGACTGTGTCTAAGCTTAACAGCTGAGATGTTGTTCCTTATATCCTCAATGTTCAACATGGGCCGACTAATCAGACTTTGCTAGCTAAGCAGCTAGCGAAGGTTTATCCTCAACAATAAGACAACAACCGGCTTTCTAAAGATATCAGACATTGTCTGGCACAAGAACGGATGCTCATTCTAGGCTAATACTTACAGGAAAAGCACGTATCCTCATTTTGGTGTCCTTCTTGGTACCGCCTTTGCTCAGATTAGACATGTTTAGTTCAGTCAGTGTTGACTCTCCTTAAACATGAAACGCTGTCGTCAGCGGGACACCTGCAAAGTTCTTACTTCTGGGTCCCCACTAGACCTTTCCCCTAGGCCCGAATCCCCCTCTTTCGCTCTACACCTTGTTGTCAAACCTCCACCTCCTCCTGCTGCTACTACTCTCAAATGTTTTGTGTGTTCGGCCACGGTGATGGCGGATGGCTGGAACGCTCACAAGCGGAGAACTCAACGCCACATCTCGCGAGAATACACAGACGAACAGGTAACGTTGTCCGCGAAATTCGCCGATCTGCAACTCCTAACAATTTTCAATCAGTACTGCGGATGATTTGGAGTTCGTCGATTCTACACAAGCGCAACATTCAAAGCAGTTCTGAAAGTGAGATTCAGAAAAAATATTCGAAGTGATCTCAGAGGAGCACAAATTTCCTCCAGATTATAAACGTTTTTTCTTTCAATTAAATCAGATAATGTTTTTATCATGAAAAATAAACAGATTTCAGAAATTCAATTGTAATTTATTAGCAATAATAAAATAATTCTTATGTCAAGATTTAACTTTTATAATTAAAAAATATGTCTTATCTCAAGATTTCAGATCTCATTAGAAATAACTTTTGGATTTTCATTTTAATAAAAGCAACATTTTAATGTGTTTCATTTAACTTTAACAACTGCTGTTACAATATAAAAATTCTAATTATTACATATTTTAACTGATCTGTTAGTGTTCTAATTATTACATTTAAATTATATTTTAATAAAAAAAACACATACAGAAATATATTGTGAATTTTAACAATTAAAAAATATTTGGAGTTTGATTTTTTATTTCTCAATTTTCCCTTTTTTACTGGTAGTATTAATATTTAGACTTTTTGAATGTCTAACATAAAGAAACTGAAAACTGAAAACTAAAATGGAACAAATGTTTTAGCATTTATTATTTTAGCTTGTGGCACCAGAGCATACATATGAAGTAGGAAGACAATATCCTACTATATTAATATTTCATCATTCATTATTATTAATTCTGTATTGATTTTAGACACATGAATGTTTACATACATACATTATTTAGATGCACAGCACAGGATTGCTGTTGTTATTGTTGGCTTCTGCTTGGAGAAAAGCAGTTGCGATTATGTATAAGTTAGCCACTTTCAAGCAGATTGTCAAATAGTATGCAATCTACAAACTAAAGTTTACTGCGACTATCTAAAGTTGATCTAAACTCGACTGAACACCAGCACTGTAATATATTACATTTGTAAAGCCCCACTGAACCAGCAGGTGTCAGTGATTGCTTTCTGTCGCATAATCGGGACTTTTTTGCATTAAAGTAGTTACTGGCTCTCTGCAGAAGAAAGGGGCTACTTTCATCGCTAGTACAGCTGTTATTGCAGAGATATACAAATGCTTGTTTAAAAGTTATTTCAATAATGCTTATATTTACTTCACATTTAATGGTCCTGACAAAACCTTTAAACTCCGAGGGGAACGTCCCTCTCGTCACTTTTACTTTTTTGTTTACGTTTTCATTAGAAATACGAACTAGCTATGTAGTGTTTTTAACCAGTAATGTAAAATAATTATCATTCACAGAGTCCTTCTCAATACTAGAATAATAATTAAAACTAATATTTTTTTCACTGGACATCTAAAGATGAATTTATGAATGTACAGTGATTTTCTTCAAAAAACCATCACAGATTAGGGAGAAGGAGATGTGCTCGCTCAGTGTCACATGGCCAGTAATAACCAATTTTGATTGGTTCGTTATAGTCAATTTTTAAATTGCCGTTGAAAACCGCCGCTGGACAGGGTTGCCAAGTTCGCTGTGTTCCGCCTGAATCTAATAATGTTATAGTAGGCTATTAATTAAACCAATGTAAGCAAAAAAATATATAAATAAAACATACATTTCAAAACAAATTATTTTAAGTTATGTAATATTTAAACGCGACACCTTAGATTTCCGGCTAGTTTCAGGTTACGAAATGCAGGTTTCAGACAAGCTTTGGAATGGACATTTTTGATAGACCTGGCAACACCTTGTTGCTGGAAGCGTTATCCGGAAGGTTGAACTGTCGATGCTATGTTTGTGTGTCTTCATCCAGCACAATCACAGATATGCCGATGAGCTGACAGGTAAAGAAAGAGATACTGCATATCAACTGCCGTGAATGCTGGCTCTGATAAATAAAGAAATGAGTTATCATGATTATTAGTGTGACGTGCTAGAGGTACATGACTAGCATGAGGAATAAACTTACACATAACGCAAGTACCTTTCTGGTAGAAGGGAGGGGAGGATGATTCTAAAGGCCTGTGACTGAAAGGGGGCTTAAAATGTATAACATATTTTTTTATTGTAATAGTAAATTATGAAACATTAATCATTCTTAGAATATTTGATTGAAAAATGTTATAACAGTTTTTTTGTCCATTCAGAGTCTGCATTGCCACCTTTTTCTGTGCATCAAATGGTTCCACCTTTAAAGCAGTTGTTAATTACGAGCAATGCACTGTGATTTGGGAGAAGCCTTATGTTGCACTTGCAACAAAAAATATTTACCAGAAACAAGAAAGTAAGAAAATAAAGACAGTTGAGTGTAGTCTGTGAGTGGTGAAATTGGACCTGTTAGTACACAGTGACATACATTAGTTATTTAATTTCGTCACAAAAAAATGTGTTTGTATTTCACTTTTATTTTAGTTTACATTAATTCAATCACGTTAGCAGCTCTTCATACTAAATAAGTCCCTGCCACTGCTTTATGCCAGGACAGGCAGCAGCAGCTTCAGGCTCACCAGCCCTGCCTCCCCATCCCCATATCACATCATTCCATTGGCCAGGTTTATGGCATGATGTGTCTCAGTGGCCCAAAATCCCTGGCAGCACTCATGGCTAGTTCTGCTGTGATGGCACAAATTTATGGTATTGTATACTTTTTCTATTCTATGCAAAGAAAAGGGCACATTACCACAAATATATACAATATGTACAGATAGACATCATATAATATATATTATATGCTAAATATTGTAAATATTTCCATAGAAACATCACAATTACATGTTGTAACAGCACTTCAGCATATACAACACATACATCACACTCTCCAGCCCACAGCTGAAGTCTCATTTGAAGTGCTGTGAATCTAGTCATCATTCTTTTATGTAAATTCTCAAAAGATAAGACTAATGTATTGTTAACTGGATCATAAAGTGAGTTGAGTGTATCAGTCTAAGTGATGTCATCAACATTTGCTTGTCTTCAAACTGACAATAAATACAGCATACAACTCACATAAATTGAGGGCTGGCGGCATGGTGGGAGATTCACAGTGTGGTGTAGAAAATAGCTAAAGACAAGAGGGGTACTGGAGAGGGAAAAAAAACTGCCCACAGTTCCCAAATAGCAGCGTCTGATTGCAATCAGCAGAGGGGTATTTGTATGCATGCTCAAATTCATTCTTCAGTCATGGAATATTTATAGTGTTAGCCATGCTAAATGTCTGGACTCATCATCAACATTGTGTTAATGTACTTTTGTATGTAGAAGTTGATGAGGCTTAAGACTTTTCTGAAACAGAAAACTAATGGCATAGACATTTACAGAAGTGCATAGATAATCATGTTTATTAGAAAATCATTTTTGGTCATAAAAAAGAACTTCCACAAGAATAGTTACGTTGATTGCTTGGTGAGGCCTCCAAAGTTATATTCTGCCAAGATCTGATATCTTCCCGTTATGTTCAAATATACCAAAGCTAAATATACCACAGGTGACTTATCCAGGCTCTTCATGCAAATTCAGAGTTTTTTTTTTAAATATGCATAGATTTACACTGAAGATAATGTTTTTCTATGCATGGGAAATGTCACATAGGTGGGTGTTTGTTGTTACTGCTGTTTGTAGAGGTTGTATATAGTGTTGCATTTGTGGAATTCCAGGTTTCGTTCTTCAAACTAATTTCTTGTCCATGATAACAGATAACTTTAAAAAGTGCATGTAAATTCTAAATAATCAACAAATACTCCTACTTTATAGCACTAACAGCACCCAACTCTCAGCAGTGAGGCTGCAGCAGTGTTTGAATTCTGAATGAACAAACATGAATCTGTTTCAGATATCTATGACACTGCATTCATGTTACAGTGAAAGCATCCCCAGCAGAATTCAATATTGCTAATAAAATCTAAATATAGGCCTTTGAGTGCAGAAGATCGTTTAGATTGCACTGAGGTTCGATTACAGAATGTGAGACTCTTATTAGGGAATACACTAGGATGGTGCCAGAAATGTTGCCTTGAATTGAATCATTTATTATTTACCTAACTAGATACAGACCATGTATATTTCTAAATAGTCTTACAGGCAATGCCCCCTTGTGATTGTCCATGTGCGAAGATGTTATTGTTTCAGTGTGTTTGTATCATTAATATGGCAGTACAGTAGCATGTAACAGAATAGCATCCAAATAAAATAATCAGATACAGCATGATTGCAAAATGTCTCTTATGCTAGAAGTTGCAGGATAGTGTTGTCAGCATTTTGTCACTGTCAGAGTAAAACTGTGTACCTCCATTTTTGTTGTCATTTCTTTAACCTGATCTAAAAATGTTACCTGGCCTTTGCATTGTGTAAATGTTTCAACAAACCAAAAGAAATGCACTAAAGTGACCTGAAATAAAACCATTTTGCACTGACTTCTGTTAAAAGTTTTTATTTTCTCTGAAAAGTTACAATTGAAGATAAAATGTTTTGTTCAGACAGTGATGATTTGTACGGGGAGTGGAAGCTAATGCTAAGTCAACATTAGCTAGCCATGTTAGCTTTGTTAGCTAGCTAGCTAGCTAGTAAAAAGCAAATTCAATCTAATGAGAAACTGTAGTGGATATCTTTGATAAAATACATATTGTACACTATTAACACTAGTTTTGGAAATAAAATTATTTATTCTGACAGTGATTTGGATGTAGAGTAAAAGCTAATGTTAGGTCAACATTAGCTATATTAACTTTGTTAGCTACCTAGCTTAACAGACTTAGCTCAATTAAAGCAAATCATATATTCTTGTATGCATGTGAAAGGCAAACTCTAAGGATTTAGTTGTTGCTGTTTCTATTATCTGATGTTTTAGGGATAAACATCTGATTTATAAATTAGTCAGAAAATTCACCACTTCTTCAGCTAGCTAGTTTCAAGATTTCACCTCAACGTACACTGCTACTGTAGCTTAGCTGTTACTGCAAAGGATTTGCTAACATTTTTTATCATTGTACTTGCCATATCTCATTGATTACTGCATCATTAAATTCCAGCTTTTTTAAAGCAAGTGAGAGAAACGTCTAGAAAATGATGTGAGCCTAATAAAGACAAAAGTTTCATGGTAGGTCATAGGCTACATTTAGCTTGATTACACTATTGTTAGTGTAACCTCCAACACATTCAAAATAAATACCAATTACATAGTTCATATGTAGATGCTAGATTCTGAATATCACATAGAAGTTCAGATAAATGACTGATTATTACAGTGTACATTGTACTGTTCAATTGTTATCAATTATAAGTGAATTAGGTTGAATAGGATTTGACATTATTGTGTAAAGCATGTCCAAACTTGCAACTTTTGACTGTGAAAAAATGCATATGTGGGTGGACCATAGATAGATCTATTGCATGCAATTTGAAGGCTTGTAGGATGGGATCTGCAGCCACCATGAGAAAAGTAGACTTCGACTGAACCCGTCCTGTTTTTCTACTTAAGATTTCACATTGCCAGCAGTGCAGGCGACTCAATTTCACTTGTACCCGAAGAGAGTTGTGGTGACCTCCTAACATCGTAATTGGATCCCTCATATTGATACTACTACAAATTTACATCCATGACTCATATCTGGCTATAGTAATGCTAAACGGTTAGCCATGCAGTAGTGCAAACTTAGTAGGCTTTTTGAAAGATCACACTGAGAGCATGTCTGGGCCTTACCCGCGCTACCTGAGCCTTATAAGCTGCATTAGCTAATCACACAGGTGATGTCAACGAACTGTGAGACTGCTGTTTAGCTGTAATGTGGACTTTGTTGAACTCTTATCTGTGTATGTGTGGGTCGTAGACGTGAGCTACTTAATTTACACTGCGGAACTGTGGTTCTCTCCTTCCTCTCTGTCAACATGCTCTGTCTTCCTCCACTGCCAAATCCAGTCATGCTATTGGCTAGACTGAGATGTGGTAATGCCCTAATGTTCTAAAATAAAGAAAACACAGTTAGTCTGTCTGTCTGTGTCTCTCGGCCCCCTCCCTTCTCTTTTCTTGGTTATGACTCAGTGTTTTGGACTTTTCAATCTCCTCTCTCCTCCCTCTTTCAGCACAGTTCGCCTATAAGAAGACAATGACGTGCCAGCAGAAGGCGTTTGTTGACCTCTCGGCGTGGTCAACAGTCTGGGTGTTGGCCATCCAAGGCGCTATTTCCAGGCTACGTTGTGCGATTGGTGTATTGAGGGTGCAATTATGTCTAATGCTTGAGCAACTCTGTCTCCTGTTTTTCTTCCACCTTCTTTTTCTTTTTTCTCTTTCTCCCTATGAGCAGTAGGCGTTGTGTTGTGCGACTTGGTTGCTAGGCTATGGATAGGCTCCTCCTCCTCCAAGCTGATGGAACAGAGACTTGGCCTTGTTGCTGTTTTCATCAGCTTGATTAAAAAGAAGGTGGGGTTGTCATTCACAGATCATAATACTGAAAGACATAAACTGGCTGACAGGGTCTTTATCACTACACACATTGAACAAAGCTGTTTGATGCGTGATCTGATTTACTGATTAAGCTTGATTCGTTTTGATGAGATAATCCTTAATGGACCCACATTTACCTTTCAGAATCAGCAGTTTTTGCCATCACTTTGCAGCACCAGTGGTTTTGTGAGTACAAGATAATGCTCACATTAAGGAGTTGCATGGGAACAAGTCAAATCTTCTACATATTTCTTTTACTAAACTTATGTCTTTTCTTCTCCTCTTATTTTTGGCATTTTTGTGTGATCAGTATGTCATTAAGCTGAGTTATTACAGTAAATCTCTTCCAATAGTTATAGTAAATTGTATAAGGAATAATGTATAGTCCGCTGGTCAGTATCAGAAAGTAAATCATGACAGGTCTTGTTTCATCTTGAAGGGACTTATTTTCTAATACTAACTGGTGTTGATCCTGCTTACCAAAAAGAAACACTTCTAGTTTTTGTGACATCACAAATTCTTTAAATTGGCTGTTTTCACACATATGGCAATGCAGAGGGAGGTAGATTGTGGTTGGTTAGATTATAAAACTTTAACCAAGTTTTACATCAGATAATTTCATTAAAAAAGCTAAGAAAATGTGCTTTTCTAAGCTATGGGCACTTTTAAAGCATTTCAAGGATAACACAACTCTATCCATTGTTCAGGTAGTAAGCAGACTTTCCTTGAGATGAAAATATCCAGAGCAGTGGCAACCTATTATCTGTAATAGCTGTATTTATAAGAGAAAGTGTATAGAGTTATTAGCGCTTGATATGAGTCATATTTCACACAAAGCCATTAATAATGCCACAAAGCCATTGTCCGCAGTGATAAAGATTGCCTGTAGCAGAAGATTGACTGCTTGCTGTTCTGTCCTTTCTGACTTAATAGCTACTGACACCCCCACAAACACCCACACACACACACATAGGCGTGCACACGCGCACACACACACACACACACACACACACACACACAGAAAGACGTATGCACAGCACCTCACTTTTCAAGAGTCAGTCACTTGGCAACAAGGTCAGTGATGCTGCGTTGAATCTGACTGACAGTTTTTTTCTGTCTCCTCTGTGCAATAATTGAAAACACTTGTGGTTCTGCAGTGCTGACGTTATATCGACTCCAACAACATCCACCTCCTAATGGCAGCCGGATTGATTTGTCGTGCTAGTCTGCCACTCTGCTAATGCGTGTTTGTGTATGTGTGTGCATGTGTGTGTGGGTGATGGTGTGTTATATTATCTTCAAGAGCACGGCCCCAAAATAAAATTTTACACACACCATGAGTCACATTTCCATCCAGAACGTGACTTTTATTAGTAAAATCATATTTACATATTTTCCCACTTATCCCTGATGTAATTAATCAGCCACAACAATGTTTTTGCTTTAGTTTAGAGCTGGAGCTGTGAAACTAACAGCACCAACAAACACTAGACCTCAATTGTCACCTAATTTACAGTTGCATAGTTGGTCCTGGTCTCAATGGAGGTCTCACATACTCATCGATGTGGTTACTGACACAGTAGGAATAGAAAGATTTAATGAAACCTCAGATGTACATTTCATAATTTAATTTGTATGTATTTCTTTTCAATAGGTTTTTTTGTAAATGGTGAAATAAAGTTTTAGGGTAAGCCAGTCAATACAACTTTTTTTACTGCATCAGAATCTGGTACAATGAAGTTCACTAACTAAAGGTGTACAGATGTACCTTACAAAAAGGCACTATGGTAATTAGGGATGCAACAAATATTTGGCAACCAAAATTATTTGGCTGTAAATAGCAAAAACAAACACTTTTGGTGTTCAGCCAAATCAGAATAAAGACAGAATAATTTATATTCAATAATGAGGTTTTTAATGACACTTGCCTTTTTTCTAGTTCCCAGCTGTAGACATGAACCAGAGTAGAGTGTAAGTTTACTGCAGTAAAGTTAGTTTAATATTTGGTTTGACGTTCAGAATTATGCTTTTGCTCACCAGT
The DNA here is from genome assembly GCA_036984385.1 of Crenuchus spilurus. Classification (NCBI taxonomy): domain Eukaryota; kingdom Metazoa; phylum Chordata; class Actinopteri; order Characiformes; family Crenuchidae; genus Crenuchus; species Crenuchus spilurus. Next base: position 94,107 of record BRDA01014294.1, on the reverse strand, counting down.
TAACAAAACACAGATTCACCAGCACAGTTAGTTTGGTGGTGAAATGAAAGAAGACAACAAACTACAAGCACAACCTTTACTAAACTACACTTTTTATGATGAAGCCAGAATACAGCCGCTTAGCTTTGTGTTTGTGCTCTGGCGGCTGCAGTGTTAGGGACCGTCTCACAATTAACAGAAGAAATGTAAAGTTTTTCAGTGTATGTAGCCAATGACACTCACATTAAACACACAAAACATCCATGTGACTTACATCATTCATTTTAGACATTTTCATCATTTTGTTTAATGTTTTTATTAAATATTAGTAATAATGTAACATACATGCATCTTCATACATATTCATATATTATTGTCTTGTTTTATTTACAAATATGAAAGAAAAATAATCAATGAAATAGTAATGCAAAGTTCTACCAAAATAATGCTACCAATAATAATGTACTATGGTAAAATTAGTTGTATTACTGTAGCATTACCATTGTAGTACAATGGTGCTACCATCATGTTAGTGTCCAAAAAACATGGCTCTACCATAAATGGCATTACCATGGTTGCATTATAGTATATTTTTGTAAATGTACTCTTGAGGGATCTGCCCAGTAACAGGAAAGGTACTGCCCTGCTGACAGTGCGTATCCATATGTGGCACCAAAATGCTCTCCTGACCCCCATGACATCACACCCAGTCTCTGAAAACATGCTTTTTTCCAGTCTTAAGTGACAAGACTGTGCTATTATGCCCACGAGACACAGGATTAAACGCTGAGCTTGAATGGGCCAGCAAGGAAAAATAATAGCCCATTTAGGCTACATCAGAGGCTGATTCTAATGCATCCTGGAGCTAGTCAGACTGATATGATTATGTCAGTGAGCCAGTGAGCATGGATGATATGATTAGGAATGCACAGGCAGAATTAAGATGCAGCAGCAACCCTACCAGGCATCTGGAGGTGGTCTTCATAAGGAGACTGAGACGACGTGTGTGTGTGTGTGTATGTGTGTGTGTGTGTTTGTGTTTGTGTGTGTGCGTAGGAATCCTAGGATGCAATTCCAAGAATTTAATACATATTTAAGCAATGAAGGGATGTTTACTTTGGCCTAGCTGCATAATAACATCATGTATTATAGTCATGAATGTGCATATTGTACTCCTTATATAACCAAAATGGTCTGTAAATGAAATACAAATCTTGCCAAGACTAAAAAAAGAGGTTTTGATTCTCAGTGGATTTGCCTCGATACAATAACATTACATAAAAAGAGTCTAATGCATCCTTTTGACAAGGATATATAGCTCTGTAGAAATACAATACATTTGCAATCACCCTAATCCAATTACTCAGGATGAAGAATCTGTCAAGAGCAATAACCCTGCATAATTAAAATGTATCAAATGAAGCTTCTGCCTTTAGAGCTTTAATGCCATTGTAATATAAGACACTAATATATTGTAATATCTTTGGCTGAATATGACCCCTGCTCAGTGGGGCTGTTTGCCTGTCTTTATCTTCACCTAACTTTGCATTTCATATTGAGTTTTCTCCACTCTAATAATTTAACTTGTTTCAGCTCATTGGATAATTAACCCTTAAGAAGGTGTAGTTATCAGTGTCAGTAGCAAAAGCATTTTGTAGCATGTTTACTCAAACAATTGTGTATAACTTTAATATTAATGAAGATATGATGCTGAAATTTGGTCTAAATATACTCTAACCTGTGTGAAAAAGTTTGATGTTAGAACATGTGCCGATAATGTCCAGGATGCAGTTATTTGATATGGTCTGCATGGAGACGTGCTTTTTTGGCAGCTTTGTGCCCTCTGAATCAAGTTTGTTATCCAGTACATTCACACAATGAACACTTCCTCCTGTACTGTGCAGTGATACCTTACACATAGATCACTGTGCAATTCTCGGGGTGAATTAACCAATGTCTCCTTCTGTGTCCATGAGGATAACTGAGGGCTTTAATGTCTCACTGCAGTGGCAGGTGACCAATGGAGATGACTAGGCAGGCGCCGGCCTCCACTCCGACAGCCACAGATATTAGTCATCAAAAATTTATGCTCATCGACCTGCACTGTAATCATGCATGTCAATCTTTTTCACACATACTGCATAACAGGAAAGTGAACAGGAGGGAAAAGCACCAAAACATCCCACATGTAACATAGCACTTAGCCTAGAAATGCCCCTGTTTCTTTTCTTTAGAGTCCCAACCAGTGTTCACTTCATCAGTGTGCAGCACTACAGAGTGCTTCCTGATGTACAATGCAGTGCAACTTCACAGCCTCACCTTCTCCAGACAGATATTCATTTTCCCAACCTGCATGAAATCGTCTGCATTCTGTCTATTGTTTGTTTCTTTGGAGCTTCCATGTCTACCCAAAAACTCAGAAACATTAATGTAAGTTTAACATCGTTACAGTTTTGCATTAGGGGGTAAAATGAGATGTGGAGTGTTTTAGATTGGTTTTACATGATTGCCACACCCACTGTTCAAACTTGGAATCTAACTGCTTAATAGCTGGCCAACTTTCATTTTATTTCTAAAATACCTTGCTGGACATTCCAAAAAATGGGCCGCATTTTGGACACCCCGCTTTAGTCGATTGTGTTCAGTTTGATTTTGTTATTTTTTTACTTGAACTTGTCAATACAAGATGATTGTTGAAGCTCATCCTCTGGATAGGCTTAACTTCTTTATTCACTGTAGTAATTTTTAATCCACTATATTCTTACAACTTCATTGCTTTTGTGTTTTTGTTGTGCTGTCCAGTGTTGAAGATGAGGATTGGTTCTGCTTTAACAGACCCCTCTCAAGATGTCTTCACTATTGGCTTAGTCATGAAGGCTGTGAAGACTTTTTTGTGCCAATACAGGTTGTAAAATGTTTATATTTATATGATCTCTAGACGTCATAAGTTAACAAGCAGCTTTTTTAGCCAAGTCTGATTTGTTTGGGGAGGGAAAAGATGAAACTGTCTTCTGATGCTCTGGAATTAGAAGAATTAAAAACCAAAAGTAGATTAAAATCAGCTTCCTGCTGAGTTCATGAAGCTCAGAATTTCTGCCACCTGTTTTGGAAGGAGAATTGTTTATGAATTATCTGCCAGAGGAAATGAACAATGACATTAATAAAGAAAGCAGGAAATGTTAGCATTACAACCAGGCTAAAGGCAGCGTAGTCTAGTGAAATGATCAGGAAGGGATTGGCATAGACACCACTGATAAACCAGCTACCCGTGTTAGCACACAGTACGGGTTTGCTAAGGGCTGATATGTCATTAAAGCCCAGAAACACAGTCAGAATTTTGACCAAATATGATTTTATGAACACTAGTGACTGGCCATATTAATGGTTTTTAATAGCTTGGTATAGGGGTGCACCGAATATTCAGAAACTGAAATAATTCAGCTGAACATGGAAAAAACACACAAACCATCCATGTGGCTTACATCATTCATTTTAGACATTTTCATCATTTTGTTTCATGTTTTTAATTAAATATTAATCATTTATCATACATGCATTTTCATACATATTCATATATTATTGTGTTGTTTTATATACAAATATAAAATAATAATCAGTTAAACTCATGTTATTAAATCTAAAAATGTCACACCAACTTATTAAAATACAGACATTTATTCCAGAGTAACTACAAGACTTATTTTGGGAAATAGTTCAGTTATTAATTTTATAAGGATTTGTCTAAATTATATTCCGTGTTTAGTTAAATGTTTTTATTTTTTCAGTTTTTGCCAAAAATGTTCATTTCAGTGCATCCCTGTTTAGCATCTGAAAGGGTGGAGGAGGAGTATTCATTGTGATCATAATTGTTTATTATGCAAAACAAAACTCTTGGCTATGAAACAAAAACAAAATTATGGCTGTGGTCACAAAAAGACAAAACAATACATGTGTAGATTGACAATACAATGACCAGTGCAGACCGTGGAATATGATGGAACATTTAGATGTAATCAGACAAGATATTGTGGAACAGGACTGTGGTATCATGAAACACAGGTGCAGCCATTGACAAGACAGGTTATGATGTAGGCGGAGCCATGACATGTGGTCGATGTAAACAAACAAACGGGCACGTGGGCAAGACAGGCGGGCCTCTGACAGGAGGTTTCACACATATATGATGTACTTTAGTTTTGAATTTGACCAATGCTGAACTTAAACAACATTACCCATAATTCTGCAGTATCCACATATGATCTAAAGGAGTTAGTAAGTGGTCTGAGATCCTTTCAGTGCTAAAGAGGACACGAATGAGAACTGAGATTCTTTTACAATTGACTTTATTTATATTTGTTCACATTTATGCATCTTATCCAGAGCGGCTTACATTACACATTTGTAAGCAAACATAGCATTAGGAGCCTTGCCCAAGGACTCATTGGCATAGTGTTGTGATTGTCCAAATAATGGATTGAACCCCAGTTTGGGGGTCAGAAGTGTTACCCTTTACACAATACAACTCGCCTATACTGTGAATACAGAGGTCATATGCAGCTGATTTGCAACTGAGTTTGATATGAACTATATGTCAAAACACTCATATACCTTCATTACAAACCTTGCTGTTATAATTTTGCTAAAGGCCTACAGTTGACCTGTAGTCAAAGTACAGCAGCCTAGTAGTGACACATACACCCTTCAAGAAGTGTTAACAGTAAAACATGCAGCATTGATGTCTAACAATGAGGCCAGTTCATTTGCGCAGATATTGATCATTTGACTGTCAGAGCTGGCTAGTTTTCAGAGGGGTCTTTATTATTCATTAGTCTTTATAATGAATTCAGTCTGCACTCATCTCGGACTGGTGTGCTGCTTGTGAAGCTTGCATGTTAACAGAGAGATGTGTTGTGTTCCAAAACCTCTGTCTCTCCTCTCTCCTCTCCTCCCTTCGCCGGTTGCGTCGCTGGGTTAAGAATGCGTCAGGCGTGCGGCGTACTGCAGTGTCAGGGGACTGTAAATAGGGACGGACCGATTCTGCTTCCTGTCTATGGCCAGTGGAGAGAAGGAGGACATGGTGTGTTAGATGTGAGGAGCATCGCCTGGTAGAGAAACAGGGAGGTAAGCAAATGTCTTAGCATCACAATGCTAAACGCTAACTGACAGTGCCAATAGCTTAGGTGTGAACAGGCTGGGAGGGTTTTTTACTTGTTTACTGGCGCACAGTGCTTTGGCATGTTTATACACTAAAAGGGAGGCAGTGTTTATGCAAAATATCTGTTGATCTTAGTGTCTGTCTAATCTTCCCTTCTCAAATTCTCTTGCCTTATCAGTATGCATGGGAGAGTGTGCAGTGCTGCCAGTTTATATAGCTTAAAACAGGAACTAGAACAGATGAGGCAAAAAAAAAAAGAAGTAGCACACCTGGCTCAGGCTTAAATAGGGAACTGAAATAACCCCAACCAACACACACACATACATGCATACATACAGATGACACACCCCTCTTCCTGTTTAACTCTGCTCTGTTATCTAAAGCCATGCACGCGGGTTCGTTGCGCACGTTGCTTCCTCTTTTCTGACGAGCAGAGAGTAGAGTGAGAGAGAGAGCTGTGGAGTACCACACCGCATTTGGGACAAGGTCAGGCCTTTCGGTGACAGAATTAGCTTTGAGGCTTAAAGTTAGCAGCAGGACTGGGTTAGAAGCAAGTCAAATGTGTGTATGTTTTGGCTCAGATGAGTGTGTGTGTGTTTGGAGGTGTAGTGGAGTGTTTTTTCTGCTGCAGGAGAGACAGTCGTGACTGTCTGTGGATGATATTGTATGCTCAGATGCAAATAAGATAAAAGCGGGTTTCCATGGTGATAGATAGAGAGAGAGAGAGAGAGAGAGAGACATGTGGCAGAGCGTCGTGTGCACACACACACACACACACACACACACACACACACAGACAGACACACTTTTTTGCATACTGAGACCCCTGTTTTTTTCTGATCGGTATCAGAGAACAGCTAGGCCACAAACACACACAGTCACCCTTGTTTTCATACAGTGTTAGGACATGGGGTCCAGACCTACGTCTCAGAGATAGTTTATGTATTTTATATATGTATACTGTTTATGTATATCTGTATGTATAATGTACCATTTGACATATTGTCACTGTCTTATAAAACTGTAATTTTTGGAGCATTTCTATTGGTTAATTAATTATTTAATGTCCATACACTGTTCACCATACAATCTATGTGCATATAGTGTAAATGGTTTTCATAGGACAGTAATCATATATATATATATATATATATATATATATATATATATATATATATATATATATATAATTTAAGTGACATTTCAAGCCTTTTTAGTTTTACTGTTGATCTGTATGATTTATATCTCATGAAATGTTCATCTTTTTTATTTAAATTATGAACACAAAATAACTTTTTCACAATATTTAAAATTTTGGAGATGCACTAGTCAGGATTCTTACAAAATTACTGCGTTTTATTGCTAGAAGTTGGGCAACGTCAGGACTTTTTTGTCCTGCAAATGTACAAAAACAAACAAACACACATACACACCCACACCTCTGTATTGCTGTTTTGCTGTTTTAGGTGTTGTTTCCGGTTGCAGCGCACCAAACACACGCGCGCGCACACCACGGGACAAACGTCAGACTCTCTTACCCATAATGCATTGTGACGAGCAGCATGTGGTGTGTAACCCGCGGGTGAGTTTCCGACTTGCTTTCAGAGGGAGCGCTGCACCAGCACCACACACAGGTATGAGCTCACTTAGTAACATCTTAGACACACATGCATCTTTTTCTCATGTTCAGTAGCCCATCTTTAAGTACATGTGGTCATGCATTTATGTAGTTTAATGATGATAATACTCAATTATAACACTCATTACAAATTATTACAGTGTTCTAAAAGTTTTTTTGGGGGATATGATTTGAAGCTCTGTAATATCGTTCACATCTTTTGTGGATGTACTTTTGTGTACCTCTAGTGAGACGTCTAATTTTAAATCAATAATGATAAAAATATTAATATTTATATTGATCTTTATTGTAGTGTTATATAAAGTGATGTTTTATAGTTGTTTATCTCAAAATTAAAAATTGGACAGAATTGAACAAAGCTGAGTGCTTTATGATGAATTTACTGAGCAGGTTTGGATGTTACAGTAGAGTATATATACTTATTAATGTGTGTACGTCGTGTAATAGCACCTGTACTCACTGCAAGTGTTGGTGACTTTCTTAGTCTCTGCATCTGTGAGTTCTGGGGTGTGCAAACTGCATGCTGGTAAAGTTTCCATTAGAGACTTTCGTTTCTTGCAGATAAAACTTGGAGGTTTTGTTTCTCTGTTTGAGTCACTTATATTCATTTATTTTCACAGTAAGTTCTTTTAAGGTGCTTTTGATTATCTGGGGGACACTATAGCAAGTTTAACATTTTGTCTGTGGAATAGTAGTTAAGTACAGTTTTGACTATGTTTTATCTAAGATCTGGTTACGTTGGCAAATGAATAAAAATGTGTAAGCTTTAAATTGTATATAACTGAAATGGAAACCACAATTTTTATTTAATTATTTATTTTTACTTTTGATGATTAATGAATAATCAAATGCAATAATTGTGAATGTTTTAAGGTAGAAATAACAGGATTTTTCCTCAAATATTTAAAATTATGTACAATTTAATATGATAATGGCGTTCCATATATATATATGGCGTTCCATATATATATATATATATATATATATATATATATATATATATATATATATATATATATATATATATATATAACATTTCTTTATTATATATAAATTATGAAATAAAATATATAATTACATAATAAATGTGTATTTTTATAATGTGCTCATGTGCATCAATAAACAGTAACAAATATATATTTCCAAAAATGTGTGTATTAGGAATTGTAGTGTACAAGTATGTATATAATTTTTGTTATGTATAAATGATATAAAATACATTTTAATTTAAAGATTTCAACGTCAAACTTGAACAAAAACGAATTAAACAGGAAATGGTGTACTTTTACTGAGTGAAGTAAATGCTATGCTTTTTGTTATGCTATTTTTGCTGCTGATTCACTTGGTATTGAAGTACTTTATGTTGTATTAGTATAAATGCTTGATGAGAAGAGTAGTGGAGCTGTTTGTGCAGGGCTTTGGTGTAGCTTTTTTAATAACTGTGCCGATTGCAGTAAGCTGACAGTGCTAATTAAAGATGGCGGAGGTCATGTAGGGAGGGAGTGGTTTTTTTTTTTTTGCTCTGTTTGTCACTGTGAGATGTGTTCACACTTCCTTTATCTCACTTCTCCCCACTCTAATGAAATGTTAAGCGTTCCGCTTTCTCAAAGGCACACACACAAATGGTGTAACGCTTTCTTTGTGACCTTATATTGCTTCATGCTGTAGTGAAGGAAGTGTGTTAACTGAGACTGTGTCCTGTGTAAGCTTCTGCAGTTTGTAGACCAGATAGATTGCAAATGCAAATATTCAGCTGACACTGTATACTGTACATAAGCTAATGCAGGAGTGAAGGATTAAGCTCACAATGCTGAAATAGGGCCTGGCTATCTAGTTGTTGATTTACATATTTCAGTTCACTAAAACAGCAGTTAAGCATGAATAGGCTTATGTATGATAATATATATATATAAAGCTATGGAAGCTCAGTGTAAGTCTTAGCTGGACCTACAGTAGAGCAATGGGACTGCACAAACTAACCTATATAAGACAACTTTACAAGATCAGTATAAGAGTATACAAAGTACCTTCTGAATATACAATGCCAGTCAAAAGTTTGGAAGCACCTTCTGGACATTCAGTGGTTTTTCATTATTTTAAAATGTTCTGCATTGTAGATTAATACTAAAGTCATCTAAACTATGAAGAAATACATATGTAATTATTTAGTAAACAAACCAGTGTTAAACAGACCAGAATGTTTATATTTTACATTCTTCACAGTAGGCACCTCTTGCTTAGATGCCAGCTTTTTTCTCAGTCAGCTTTATGAGGTAGTCACCTAGAATGGCTTTCTGTTAACAGCTGTGTCTTGTCAAGAGTTTTTCTTGCCCTCTTAATGTGTTTGAGACATCAGTTGTGTGCCTACTTTGAAGAATCTAAAATCTAAAACGTATTTTGGTTTGTTTAACACTTTTAAGTTTACCGCATGATTAATTATGTGTTCCTTCATAGTCTGGATGACTTCAGTATTTATTTATAATGTAGGAAAAAAAAAAGAAAAACATTGAATGAGAAGGTGGGTCCAAACTTTTACCTAATAAAAATATAAACCAGCATTTGCACATGAGTTCTGTTTCCATGCCACTAAAAGTATTTTTTAAATCTATAAACATTTTTAGGTTATATTAAATTAAATTTAAAAAAGTTCTGCTGTATCTTTGTCATTTTATTTCTCATTAAAAATCTTTGGAGCATTCCTATTGGTCCAGTTATAAAATAACGGTAAATATAAAGTAAATATACTGCGTATACTTTATGCACTGGGGATGAACAATATTAAGGGGAAATTTTATTTTACAGTTTATTGAAGTAAATATTGGAAATGTCAGTTTTTTATTAGATGGAACAAATGACTGTCATCGCATGCATGGATAAACATTTGTGCACCATGAAGTAAGTGTTTACTGATATAAAGTCAGACTATGCTACAACATTTGGGCAAATTCCTGTTTCTTTTAATGACAGTTGTTTTCGTAATGAATAAATCACCCAACAAATATAAATGGTTGGTCAAGATGATCACAATGAAACATTCCCTGATTGGTTAAAGGCTCAGTTGCATATTGCAGCATTGAGCTGTTTCACTATTATGAAGACTGGTGTCACTATAAAGATTAAGAAATATGTTGTACAGCCTTTGTATGTGTTTGTATGCCAGAATATACAGTTTACATACAGTACATTCCACCACTTTACAGTATGTGTACTGTGTTTGAGGTAGAATAGGGAGAACAAAGCTCTGTGTCACCTCATTTATATTCATGTGCCAGAGCCAGAACAATTTATAGCCGCCACATGTCAGAGTACAGACAAGAGGAAGAAACAGAGAATGAGGAGAAAAGACAGCTTTCAAAGACTGAAACAAAATTTCAGCCCATTTTTTAGTACATGTGTCAAACCCAGGCTAGAGATCTTCTTCAGCTGTCATGAAATAACAATCACAACTTTTTTTCTCAGGTGTCTGTAATAGATTTGAAATCTGACTATTTACTAAATGATCAGTGGCTTAATTAAAAGTGAGAATGTTTTGATATTAAATTAAATTGTGTTAGTTTATACAAACAGAGATATGCAGTAACATGTAGCAAGTTTGCAGCAGTGATATATATTATAATATACAGTCCATAGAATAACAGGAAAATTACTATTACTAAAGCAAAGCAGCAAAGCTCCTCAAAAGTACCTGACAACAAACTAGCAAACATAGCAATATACGAGGATGAAAAATGTAAAATCTTTAAAAATCTGGCTTTGATGTGTTAAAGCATCTTCCGTATAGTCCTGATCTCACCCCATAAAACTATCAGCTGTTTGGTCCCCTGAAAGAAGCCATAAGAGGATGGAGATTCATGTCTGATGAAGAGGTAAAGACAACAGTGCATTTGTGGCTCGCAGCTCAGCCAAAAACATGCTTTAATGAAGGAAAATGAAAGCTAGTTAATAGATGGACAAAGTGTATTGAAAAAGATTATGTAGAAAAAATAATGCATTTATCTTTAAACTGAATCACTCTTTGCAAAGTATTATCACCATCTTCCACTGTATACTGACCATTTTTGTCTTTTACCCATGTGTGACCTGTTTTTTTAATTGTTTTCTGTCTTTTGTATTGCTTCTATTCTGCTCTTTTGTCTTGTCTTCTATTTTTTTAGATCTTGGACTGTTTAATTCATATTCTCTGAACATACTCTCTGGTTATGACCAATACCTGTCTAGGGACAATGTACTGTTTTTCCTCTAAATCTGCAAGTAAAACCGCCTTGTGGTTCATTTTAACATGCTGTAAAAATGTCAGTAAATTAGATAACAGTTTAAAAGGCTGGAATTCAGTCAGATTTGTTGTTGTCTAGTTCATACACAAAAAAACTATTTTGAAGAAAATTATTGTTAAAAAAAAAGGTAAACTCATATTTCATAATCAGTAAATTCAAGTCTTTTTTTTACTGCTGAGCAGTATAACTTATAGCTCATAAAAATCAGAAATCCAGAAACTCAAATGATTAAAATATTTCATTTATAGTTTGAGTAAATTACTATTCAAACGGTATCAACATTAAAACACAAAATGTCACTGTACATGCAATAGATAAAACATTTACAGTGTATATTTTTAAATAAAATTAAGAACAAAAATGTAACTTTTTCCCAATATTTTGAATAGGATTGCAATACAGTATAAAAATGTTATCCGATGAATATGGATGTAAGAATTGAATATTGCACATATTACACAGTGAACATGAATGTAAAACTTACACTGTTAAAAAGTGATAAAAATGATGAAGTGCGTAACAGTAATTATTGCACAACAGTAGCTGCATTTGAAGATGTGTTTGTGTTTGTTAGCAGTGTGTGTTAAACAGTTCTTGTGTGTTCATCAATTCTGAGGTCCAGCATGTTGAGTGTGTGTCTGTCTGTTAATGAGCGTTTAGAAGCCTCATAGTCTGGGGGTACAAGCTCCTGCCGAGCCTGGTGGTATTGCACCATATGCTGCGGTAGCGTTTGCCAGAGTACAGAAGGGTGAGTGGGGTCTTTGATTATTCTGCTGGCACAACTTAGGCAGCTGGAAGAATGCAGGTCCTGTACAGATAAAAGTGGTGATGTCTTTGTGATTCTCTCTGCTGTTCTAACTGCCCTAAAGTTAAGAAAAGCTACAATTCAAAACCATCCCTAGCTCTAACCTTAACCTTTCAAAACATTTTTAAAAAGTTGGTTCATTGGAAATTACACAATATTGTGGATATAAACTCAAGTGTATTATGTTTACTTCCAGATAGTTTGTCTATTAGCACAGTGTTCATGTGTGTTTCCTATTTTGCATCATTCAAACTAATCTGTGAGTGCTGTCTCTGCCTTAGTGATACGGCAAACCTCAGCTTTTTCCATCCTGAAGTAGGTTTGCATGTATAGCACACACATTACAGCAGGCCTTTACTACAGTGTGGCTCATCATTTTGCCTCATTTTAGACATGTACTGAATTTGTGTTTTACGCAGTAGGGTTATGATAAACAATGATTTATAAAAACTGCAGTGTAATTAACAGGACGAAAATAATCTGCATTAATCAAACAGCAAAAAGTACAAAATTCCATTTTTTGTTTTGTTTTGTGCAAATTAAAATAAAAATGTAAAATAGTTTTAGCTCTTTAGAAATGTATATTTGTGTGCACCGTATAGCTGTTAGTAAAAACTGTCAGCATCCTCTGAACAGCTTTTATTATCAATATGTGTATGTGTTCATATTTAGCTTATGTCCTACATAACCCTACAAAGCAAATTACTTTGATCATCATTCAGGTTGGTTGTGACAGTAGTCATTATAGCTTCATTTACTCACAGTGCTTTTTCCTGTTTATAATTTAATTCAAAAAGGTCTACCATATTTTATATTAATTTTAATTGACATTTCAAGACTTTTTTGTTTTCTTGTTGAAAATTTCATTTTGAGTGACTATTCAAACAGTCTCAACATTAAAGCAGAAAAACCTTGACATTTCCCTTAACATCTAATGATATTTTACATTCTGTTAAAAAAAGTAAGTTCCTCTTGCTTAGATGCCCATTTTCTTGGCATTTTCTCAGTCAGCTTTATGAGGTAGTCACCTGGAATGGCTTTCAGTTAACAGCTGTGCCTTTTCAAGAGTTCATGACTTGCATTTCTTGCCTCTTAATGTGTTTCAGACATCAGTTGTGTGTCTACTTTGAAGAATACTACTGCTAACTCATTTTTGAGTATGTCGTATGTAGTATGGTTAATTGAACATACTCAAAAATCCAGTGCATACTCAAAACTGATGTTGTTAATGGGAACTGTTGTCCCACAATGCAATGCGTAATGTAGCTACTCACGTCTGGAAATAATAATAATAATAAAAAAAGACAGTGGCAGAAATTGTGTCCAAATGAGAGTTCAAACCAAAACAAATACATAAAATTTGAAGTAAGTAGAATGTTATTGTTAGCATTTCAGTAAGAAATGCAATACTTGATTAATAGCGGTAGCTGGGTGAGCATAGCACTGGCATAGCATCACTTCATCACATCCTGTTAGAAAAATAACATTAAGGAGCCTCATTTAAGGCTTTGAGTGCTAACCTTCCAAAGTCCATATTAAGATTAGCTCATTGTGTGTATATAGTATTAGTGTTCAGTGCACAATTGGGACACACCCACCATTTTTCAGAAGTCCCTGTTGGCATCCATTTCAAATTCCTATTAGATTTCAAACAGTTTTGCCTTCCTCATCCTGTAATTTATGAGCTCATTTTAATACTCAGGTATGTGATCACTTCCCTGGTGGAATGTCCAGAGCTAAAGCTGCCGAGGTGTGAATATCCCAAACCAAAGAGGATGGAATTTACCTTCTAGCCTGTTAATGGATCATACACTGGGCAATTGTAGCGTGTTAGGAATGGAAGATTAGTGATAATCATAGACAGAGAAGTCTTTAATGGAAACTGTGACTCTGGCTTTGTGACTAGAGCCTGCAGTACTTCTAGAATGATCAGCCTGGCCCAAAGAACAGCAGACAGAAAGACATTAGCTGTGCGAGAGCAGAGGAAATAATCAAATACAGCCAAGAAATATTTTCCTCATGTGTAACTGAATGAATTAGTCATAAAGAGAGAGATGTGAGGGGACAGAGAGAGTGATGTTCTTATAAGCCTGTGCTGGATTCTCACCTTGGTCTGAAGCCTAAATGTGCAAATTGGCACTGACTCATCACCGCTGTGACACCAGTGAGAAAATAACTGCTAGCAAAGATGCTAGCAGAGCTCTACTGTTGGCTGCATTATTTGTTTAATCTTTATGTTCCTGAAGTCCATTCTTTAGTCCTAATCACATTGGATTAGTTTATCAAGGAGTAGTGTGTTTTTTAACATTTTACACATCTCAGTGTTGAAACTCCTGGACCCCTACAACCGTGGTCTGGTGGTTAGGGATTTGGTCTTGTGCCTGGAAGGTCGCCGGTTTGATCCCCAGGCAGGTCATGACTGAAGTGCCCTTGAGCAAGAAACCTAACCCCCAACTGCTCCCAGGGCACCGTGGATAGGGCTGCCCACCGCTTCAGGCACATGTCCTCACAGCCGAGTGTGTTTCACCGCATGGATGGGTTAAATGTGGAGGTCAAATTCTGACCTAATCTAACGGCAGGATGAGTTTCTGGGTGGTTTGTAGGGTTTTATGAACATGGACGTCTGCATCACATGATAATATAATCACAGTTCATTAGTACCTGTAGCTGTGATTATAGTCACTAGTTATTATAATTTTTTTCCTTAATAATTTTTGCCAGTTTTCTCCCTTTCCCAATGTGGTAGTCGCCAATTAACCCAACCCATTAGTAGCTCTCCCTATCACTTTGCACTATCCCTGACTCTAGAAGGATGAAGACATGCACACGCCTTTTCCGTTGCATGTGATACAGCTGCCGCCTCTTTTCAAACAATCGCTTGATACACCGTCACTGGGGAGCCAACGCGCTCGGAGGAAAGTGCAGGGTCTCTAGTTTTGAATGGACCAATCAGTAGACGCCTGAGCCAGCGGACATTGCAATGTGAGAGTGATAAGGAGAGTGAGAACGCCATTTACCCGCCCAGAGAGAGCACTGCCAATTTTGCTCTCTTGGGCCCCGGCTGTTGATGGCAAACAGTATGACCGGGATTCAAACTCGCAACCCTGTGGTTATAGTGTCAGCGCCTTAGCCTGCTGAGCCAAGTCTGCTAAGTCTGAGTAATAATAATGTCTTTTCTTTCTTATGGATTTTAGTTTTTGTATGGAGTGGAAGATCTTCCATTCAGATCTAGTAGATTATTAAGTGATTTTGTTAAAAGACTAACTACAGCTGGTAACAGCAGCTAAAAAAATTCAACACGACAACATCTGGCAGGAAAAGAGATTTGCATCTGGATGAGACTAAAATGACCAGATGAGTTCTGAGTTTGCTAAAAAAAAAGAAAAAGAAAAAAAGAAAAAACAGTAAGTAGTTCAGCTCAGAGGGGATGAAACAGACATGATGCATCAATATATTATTCACCAGTTTTTCTTTGCTTTCCAGGTGCAGTGGAATAAAAGTTGCATTAGAATAGAAATTAGTCAATCATATTATTTCAAGAAAAGATATTTACATTATCTTCCACAATTAATGGCATCCATGTTGAATATCAGCAAAAATCTTTTTTACTGCTTTACATCAACTTCACCTTTTGTTGTTTTTCAGTTTACTCTGAACATAATAGAGGGAAAACATACATTAGTAAAATGTTAATAAAATTAAAACTCATTTCTAAAAAATTACAGTAATTCTGTGTACAGTCCTAGTCTTACAGTAAAAAAACATTTTATTTATTCATGTGTTTCCCTTCCTGAACTTACAGAAAATCAGAACTGATTACACGTAAGCACAGTAATAAACGCCACCCTTGATCCGTGATATAACAGAGTGATGCTTTCATTTTTCATTGGTGTAAAGACTGGCTTACAGTGTATTATGAGAGATATAAAATAACTTGTGATACTGTAAATTCTACTTACTAGTGCATCTTTAAAAATGAGAATATTGTTGAATTTCTTTATGTTCATAATTTCATTCAGAAAGGAAAAAAAATCATGTTCATTACATATAAAATGACACATTTCAAGCTTTTTTTTGTTTTACTGTTAATACTGTTTGAATAGTCATTTACTCAAATGAACTTGAAATGAAATATTCTAATAATTTGAGATCAATTTCTGAGCTATAAGCCATACTGACAAACAGTAAATATGTCACACTTTGTGTAAATGAGCGTAATATATGACCGATTACCTTCTTGGATTAAATTATGAACAATGATCAAATGTTTTGATGTGGCAGTATAAAATGTCATAGCAGTGCTAGTCTCTAGTGTAGCTTGTAAATCAAAGGTCAGAGAAAAATAGAGTGTATATAAAGATGAGCCAAAACATTATGACCAATTTCCTAATATACATAACACGCATGTTATGATTCCATTTGTCAACAAAACAGATCTGACCCTTTGAAACACGGACTCTACAAGACTTCCTGTGGCATCTGGCACCAAGACATTAGCAGCAGATCCTTTGCATCCTGTTGTGAGAAGGGACTGCTTTAGTTCAGACTTCCCGCACATCCTCCAGATCCTTAATTGTATTGAGACCACAGTTGGTGGGTTCTGACCACTGCTGACCTCACAAGCCTTGTCATTTCAGAGATGCTCCAACCCAGGGGTCTATCCTAAAGGATTTGGATCTTGTCAGTTTTTCATGTCACATTTTTCCAGCTTGTCTGACTGTTCTCTTACTGTCGGATGTATGTCTGACCATAACGTGCACCATTGTTATGAAATAATGTTTATTGGCTTCATCTATGAGTGGCCATAATGTTTTGGCTCACCTGTGTGTGTGTGTGTGTGTGTGTGTGTGTGTGGGTGTGTGTGTGTGTGTGTGTGTGTGTGTTTACGCTGTCAATGTTACTGGAGAGAAATAGGCTGGAGGAAAAGAGCTACGTAATCTCACGCAGCCACCCTTTTTTCTCTTTACTTTTCTTTCCTTCCTTCGTTTCTCCTCTGTTTTCTGCTTCCTGGTTTTGTGCTGGTGGGCGGAGTGATGCTTGCCTGGGATTGGCTACTTGGCTGGATGCTCTATGCTGCTGTATTGCTGTGCTGGTAGACTGCTGTTGCTGCTTATTCTGCTGCTCTCTCTCTCTCTCTCTCCCTCACTCTCTCTCTCTCTCTCTCTCTCTCTCTCTCGCTATCTGTTTCTCACGCTTCCTCTTACTCTCCTACTCTGCTGAGGCGCTTGGATCACACACACAGACAGGCACAGAAACGAGTAGCCACACGCATGTTAGACTAGGCTGTTGCGCTTTCTCTCTCTCTCTCTCTCTCTCTCTCTCTCTCTCTCTCTCTCTCCCTCTGAGAATGGTCCAGCCGGTGCCTGGGGCTCTGCTGTCGCGGCCTGCTGCCTGCATCTGATCACAATCACACACGCGTGCACACACACATATATATAGCCGGCTCACAGGCAAGCACAATGTGAGAGGTAAGGATTTTCTTTCTTTTTTTCTTCTCTCTGTCCGTCTCACAGCAAAGCCAGCCATGGAGCTGTTTTCTTTTTTCGTACAGAAGAAAAACCTTCCGGCACTGCAGCACTCTGTGTGTGTGTGTGTGTGTGTGTGTGTGTGTGTGTGTGTGTGTGTGTGTGGGCTATGTTTTGATTGTCAGGGGTCTCGGTGGCTAATAGTTTGTTATGTCTTGGTGTCTTGATATGCACACACACACACACACACATACACACACACGGTAAATGGGTGACTTTGCTGTGTCTTTGCCACTTCATATGGCTGGTAATGTGAATGACCTCATAATGATATTAATACATTTTGAATATATAAAAGTGGGGACATTTTGCTGGTCCTCACAAGGAAACTTCATGTTTTCACTACAAATACAACTTAAAAAAAACTCAGAGAGCAGAAAGATTGCAGTTGGATACGGAGGATTAGACTTTTAGGTTTATAGTACTGAGGTTAAGGTTTTTTTTTAAAGGGTAGATTTAGGTTTAGTTTACTCAGGTTATGTTTTAATTTATGAATTTTTTACAGAGATTAGGGTTAGGTTTAGTTCACTCAAGTTAAAGTTATGTTTAGTTTACTGAAGTTAAGGTCATGTTAAGATGTAGCATCAGTCAGCAACAGTATTATAGGATTCAGTGAAAGTCCTCATAAATGTATTAATACCAACCTTGAGCGTGTGTTTATGTGTGTGTGTGTGTGTGTGTGTGTGTTTATATCAGGAAGCAGGCTGAAGGCGTGACCCAAGTTCAGCTTCCCTCTTTGCCTTGTTTAGTCAGAAACAGCACGTGGTTGCCTAACGTTTCTTATTTCTGTATAAACATTGCCACTAGTGTTGAAAGATATTAAAACATTTCATCGCAGTATTTTTAAAATATGCTATATTATCAACATACTTGATGATTCACAGTTACTACTTGTGCTACTATTCAAATGTAATTACACAGTTCTGTGTAATTACATAGTGAGTTGTACAGTGCTGTATATTTGCATTCAATTTACATGCTGTACAGACATGTTAATGTTTACACATTAATTTTTAAAAGTTAAAACAGAACTGTTTGCGCAATATATTTTTCCTCGTATACTTTCAAACACAAATGTATCACTGATTATAAGTTTAAAATCTACATTATGTCTGAATGTCCTTGTTTCATTAAGCTGTGACTGAAAACTGTAGCAGTTGATAGTTTTGACTTCTAAGAATTTTTACATTTCCTGAATGCAGTCAGTATTGATTATATTATTACTGTTTTAATGTTAATTTGAACAAATTCAATTTAAAGAGGCCATCCAAAGTTCAACATAACTGAATTTAAACTTTCTATTTATTATTGTGTCAATGAAAGACACAAAATGTATGTATTTTAAATAAATGTAACGTCACCCTGAGACTAATACAACATTTTTATTTATGTAATTCTTTTTAGCTGGAAGGTGTTTTACATATGAAAATATTTGCTACAAGTACAAATCACTAAAAATGAGTAAGAGACTTAAAATATATAAATAAAATGTAAAGATGGCTAAATATACACTTCTCGCAATAAGTTAAGGATATTTGGATTTCAGGTAAAATTTATGGAAAACTTATTATATCATGAAAGTAGGACATTTAAGTAGAAGCATGCAGTGGTGATTTCTTAATCTCAAACAATTTATGGACAAAAGCCCACAACAGTGGTGGGTAACCCTCAACAAAAAATTGACAATGTCTCAATAATGTGTCATGTGCCCTTGAGCATCAATTGCAGTTTGGCAACAACGTCTCATGCTGTTCACAAGTCACTTATTGTCTGCTGAGGAATGGCTTCCCACTCTTCTTGAAGGGTGGCCCTCAGGTCATGGAGGTTCTGGGGTACAGTGTTACGTTCCCTAATGATGTGACCTTGATGAGCTGGAGCATTGAATGGTCTGATGTGACACTTGTGTGCCTCTCACTTCCCTTAAATGTGCCTGGAGTTGTGTGCCATTCATCATTCAGTTCAGAATGAAGCGGGCATTAGTGTAGGATGTGGCTAAAGCATGTCCACTTCTCTGCCTTTCTGTGACTCTTCCAGTCTCTCTATACCTCTGTTGTAACCTCCTGAAGACACTCTGTGATGCTTTAAGCTCAGTGCTCACTTCTGTCTGAGAACATCCTGTTTGAAGCCTCACAATGGTGAAGTACTGCTGATCAATAGTTAGGTGTCATTTTGGTGTCATGATGTCAAAATGCATGATGAGGAGGTCTGTTTAAATGCCAATTGTAATTGAAGCTGGAAATGTTTTGGTGGATTCATGGATCAAACAGCTGTTGTGATTTTGCTGTTAAGCTCCTTGTTAGAGAAGCAAGTTGTGCAAAAAGTACTGAAGCACTGAACAGCTGGACATTTGCATTCAAAAGTTTAGAGAAGGTCACAGTAAGTTCACCTGTAATGGTTAGATTTTTAGGTTCATCCTAAAATTTCACGCAAAAGTCAAATATCCCTCTCTTTTTGTGAGAAGTGTATATGTAAGATGAAAAAAAAAATACAGTAGCCTAGAGAATGAAGTGTGGGATTAGTAACATTCATATTACAATTAGGGCTTTGTGTTGGCAAGAGCCTGGCAATATGATCCATACACTGATGTGATGTTATTTTGCTTTTTATTTTTTTATTTTCAGTCTAATTTTAGGAAACACTTACACTACTTGTTTACACTGGAGTGGAAGAGTCTAATGGCTGACAATAGATTACAGCACTGATATATAGTGGTTGGGTTGGGGGTTTATTTACATAACAAAATGAACCACTGTTTGCCAACAATATTTACATGTTAACTATTAATTTAAAAATCAGTCATTTGTGGAAATTCATACAGTATCAAAATATAATATTGTGATTGTCAAGTTCAATGATATAGTCTTACATCCCTAGTTATAATAAGATTTTACTAATTAATCATTAATGGTCATTGAATGAGTACATTAATGGACAGAAGATATCCATTGTGTAGGTATTAAATTAGTTTATCATGACTATTTACTTTTTATACGTAAACAGTCTGACGCATTGGTATGCACTATATATCCAGTACTGTCTATCACTGTCTCCCAGTATTCTCACTCTGTTTCTCCATATACTAGCAGTAGAATTGTGTGTCTGTTTTTTGCATACACTCTGTGTGCAGTTGCAGCCGTGGACTCCCCGCCCCCCGAAATGTAAATTACGTGTGACACGTTTAGCTGCTGTTTCCTAATATGGGGTAGTGCAGACTTTCAACAGAGCAGTAGGACCCTGCCAGCAGCTCCAGGATTCCACTGGGGTGTGTGAGAGTGAGAGAGAGGGGCGGGAGTGTGTATGTGTGTGTGTGTGTGTGTGTGTGTGTGTGTGTGTGTCAGCGAGGAGAGAGCGCGCAACAGTAAAAGAAGCTAGAGAGAGAGATGTCGACGCAGGGTTTTCACTTCTTCTCGTTGAGTCTGTCACGCTTTTCAGCACAAGCCATGTAAGTACACTCCGCTAAATCCTAAACACACACACGAGGGGTGTGTACAGACACCAAGTTTTACAATTTCAGACTAACTGAAAGCTGACCGAGGGCCATGACTTCCTGTGTTGTCCAGCTCAATGTTCAGCTGTTACAGTTAAGACTTATTCAGTAGCTAAACTGCATACAATTCAGTAACAACTACTAGACTAATATGTAGAGTGTATTGTTATTACAGTAAATGAAGTGTTGGTCCACATACTGTGAAGAGCCTTTACAGTTAAGTAGGTTCATGTAATGGGTAGTTATCTTTATTTTTGTGCCACTGCCGCAGACGTTTCGTAAACATATGTAGGTTGTTGCTCCGCCTGTTTGGGTGCCATGTAAATTTATTTTTAAATTTAGATTGTTTTTTTTTTATTCAGGTATAAAGGCTATTAGTAACTTTTTTATTATTCTAATTAAAATGTTTAATTATTTCAATAGCTATACTATTAAATATTTTTTTTAACTACAATAAAATTAAATATAAAAAAATTTACCTAAATTACCTAAAATGTGGGTTCATGTGCAGGTGCTATAAGGTTCAGTAGCCTCATGTAATAGACAGTAGACTTTGGGTCTGTTTGGGTTACAGAATAGATGCTAGTATAAAATTTGGAAGCTGAAAGTTTGTATTTACTTATAAACCTTATGTAAAGGATAACAGCTGTTAAGGTGTTCCATTATGCAAAATTATTGGACATGGCAGAGGCAAAGTAACTAGCTGTCAAATATTTTAATATTGATATTATGTTAACTCAGGTTGTATAGTAAAACATTTATAACTGATAACTGAGAAACATACAAAATTCCCGTAGAGGTCCACACTTCAATATCTCACTTAAATAAAGATTTGTGATCGTTATTCAATAGTTCATAGTATAGCTATTAACCAAGACTGTTTACTAACCAAGTGGGCTTTGTGGTTGAATAGCTTAATTAACTCTTCTATGAAATGCACAATAACTACAAGGTCAGTTATATAGTAAGTTGGCATTGGGCAGTACCCGCTGATTGTTAAAGCCATAAACATTTCCTAGACATTTGTATGCTTTGGTTATAACTTAGAATATAATTTGTATATTGTTTTTATTTTGTCATTAAAGTGCAGTATCTGACTTAACCTTAGAAGATAGTGTTTGATAACTATGATGAAAGTTGATGAAACCATAGTGTTGTAAGTTTCATGAAGGTGTGCAGGCTGTTGCGTTGACTAACGTTATTAGTAAATAACTGATTTCTTATCTTTAGTCCCTAGTCAGTAAAGTATTAATTGACTTCAGTGTAGTTACATAGTCAGTTGTGTAGATATGAATGAGGACTGGATGTACACACAGGACATTTTGCAGTTTAAGAAGATGTTTAATGTTTAAAGCTATTTTGGTTACAATTATGGACGTCCTGATCTGAATTGAAGTATCGGCATCAGGTCCAGTCCAGGCATATTTTTTTGTTAACATCTCTGTTAATGTTATTTTAACCCATTTTTATTATAATTTTGTATAATTTTACTTAATATATTAGACAACATTTATGCAGAAATATGTCTGAAGTGGTATAGAAGATATGAGGTAACTGTTGGCGAGGGTCACTGCGGTTATGCCTGCTGGCAGACTAGAGTAGCAGCTTTAATATTCAGTGTGAAAAACAAAAGCTAAAATGGGAAATAGCTGTACTGTACAAAGACATTCAGCAAGAATTCAGAGCTGTCAGAATGTAAAGAAAAGAGAAGCAAATACAGAAACAACTGTCTGTGTCTTCTCTGCAGGTTTCAGTGGAGGTTCACTGATCCTCTGACTGTGTTTTACCTGCACAGATGTAGCTACAGTGTTAGAGTGGCAGTGTTGGCAACGTGCAATGTAGGCCTAGCTGGCTTAGAATTTTTCAAACCAAATGTAATAAAATACAGATTTTTGTCCACATACAAGTAGAACGTCATCAAAGAGTTTGGAGTTTTTATCCCTGGCATTTAAAATCAGGTACAAACGAATGTCAGAAATCCTCATCTCTGCCAATGTATCAATGCTCGTGAACCACTGCTTCTTTGGTAATTTGGATGGATTGCTGTTGAGTCCAACTGTCTTTAATTTAAAATCATCTCTTGTTTCGTTCCCAGTTTTGACTTTTTTCATCCCAAATGCAGCCGTGCTGGAGAATGTCTGGCTGAGGGGGTCTTTTCTGGTATCCCTTTATTTTTGGATTAAATAATGCCTATTTGTTTATTAAGACATTTTCTATTGATATGTTTTTGTCATATTTTTTATTATTATTATTTTAAATATTATAAAAAAAATTTGTTTAAATAATAAAAAAATAATAAATATTATTTTTATATATAAATGGCACATTTAAAGTTACTGTTTGCATAAATGGGACTGAATCTATTTAAGTATGCATGAAGTGTGCACAGTGCAGCTGTATTATTGGACTCGGTATCAGCTGATGTTCATATTAAAGTACTTGGATCAGGATCGAGGGCAAAAAACTGGATCGGAACATGCGTTGTTATAATGTGTAGGTTTGAGGTTGTTTGTGTTTTTCTGTTGTTTTCTGGACAAGGTTGCAGTTTGAGAATAATAACAGATTAGTAGTAGTTAAATAAAGAACTAGAGATGCTCAGAGGCATTAAGATTACAAACTCGTACTGATGTATGTTTGTGTGTTGTGGGCTGTGCTTTAAGAAGGAATGGGAGTGGTGTGTGTATGTGTGTGTTTCGCACTTCACAGAGGAAAGCGAAAGTCATGAGGAAGTTTTATCACATGCTGTTAGAGGGAGAGGCAATGTGAACGCCTCACCACTTTAACTCTGTAAAGGTTTACGTTCACCATCTGTTTGTGTTCCACAAGAAAACATGATACTCTGCTGCAGGTAGGGACATCCAACCTATGATATGTACAATATCTATCAGAATATTTCATAATCAGATCTAATCATGCATTGTTTTAAAACACTGTAACCTCTTATAACATAGACTTATTGTTATATAAGATATACATGTAGGTGAGCACTGTGAAACTAATATGTGAAATTGAATGAGGAACTGAAATGAGGTCACAGGTGGTTTTGTGAGGCAGTTTATCTGGGATATAGTCAGTATGCTCACTGAAAGCACGTGTTATGCTCTTATTATTAATGACAATGTAACTAGAATGTATATTTGCTGTTAGGGTTGAGGTTCAGTCATGAATCAGTTTGACTTGGTCTGTGCTGGATGTTAAGCTCAAAATTCTTTCTATTTGTCTTTTTTATGACTGATGTTTCGCAAGATCGTATAATCTCTATCTCTGTATCTTGTGAAATGTGTGGGAGTTTGAAGTCAGTACAAGCAAGTGTGAGCACATGTATGTGTGTGGTGTGTTTGTGCATATGCAAACGTTTGTGAAAATAAGTCAACATCCTCTAAAGGCCAAGACATATATAATGTGTAAAGGTTATTGATTAGTAACATGTTATAACTAGGGATGTAAGACAGTGTCAGTGCACTTGAGAATTGTAACACTATGTTTTGTGCTACTGTATCCATTCTCACTACCACAGTACTGATTTTAATGAATAGTTTACATGAGACACTGTTTCATTTTGTGTTGTATTTAAACCTGTAGCCACTAGATATCTGTAATCTTCAGCCATTAGGCTCTTCCACTCCAGTGTAAACCAGTAGGTTATGTTAAATATTTTTATATTTGTTAAATACTAAGTATACATTATACTGTATCTGTGTAACTATGATATATTTTCACAGTAAGTAAAATTTAGCAAATAAATACAAGTTTTTGCAGAAAAACCATTAGAATACATGCAAATAAATGTAAATATAGTGAAAATGCAAGAAATTCTGGTCTCACTTTATATGTATATTATGAACTATTGCACATAATCTAATTATTATATACTTGTGTTCACATTATTAACAGTATACTTATCTTGTTATTAACATTATTAACAGATATTTACACTATACTTAAAATGGACCAGATTTGGAGTTAGGACCAGTTTTAGATTCTGGGTTGAGGTTAAAGTGAGTGATAATTAATTTAACTATTATAGGTCATTAATTAAAAGTAATTTAATGCAGTTTAAGCATCTACAAAGCATCAAAAATGAAGCCAGGTATTGGATGATAACATTAATAATATTAGTGCTTTTCTGAGCAAACAAATATTGACCATTTTTTACATAATCAGGTGCCTATACACACACACACACACACACTACTGGCCACTTCATTAGGTACACATACCTTGTATCTACACTCACTGTCCATTTTGTTCCACTGACCATAGAAATGCACGTTGTAGTTCTACAATTACAGACTGTAGTCCATCTGTTTCTCTGTATGCTTTTCTTCACCCTGTTCTTCAGCAGTCACGACCTCCACAGGGCACAGTGTTGGACCATTCTCAGCACTGAGCCTGATGTGGTGGTGCCGTGTTAATGTGTTGCACTGATGCAAGTAAGCAGGTTTTAATACAGTCATGTCTATATGTATATATAAATGTACATGTATATGAGTTACTGAGAAGGTCAGATAGATGTTCCATGTGTCTACATGTCCTTGTGTGAGATACAACTGCATACAGTCTCTCTGTCTCTCTATTGTCTCATTCTGTAATGAAATTAGTCCAAGTATGACTGCGATCTGCACCACATGCTCTTCCATACACACTGAAATATATCAGTCATACAGTTTGAGTAAGGAATTGAGCTGTGACTGACAAATGGCTGCAGTCTTTTTACAACGAGTCAGTGCTGAACACAATATGAATGAGTTTTATCTAACTTCAACAGTGTAGCCATGGTAACACCACTATTTCCAGTCCTCCTCCCTTATTGAGACTATGGTCACCAATACGTGTGAGTCAAACACTACAGTGTCCCGGTAATGGCCGCCCACACACCTTTATCTCCACACTCATTACATCGAACCTCTTACTGCAGCAGCATAAGCAGTCGTTGACCTTGAATGTCTTTTTTTCTATGAATCGCAAAAACAGACACACGTTTGAGTGCTGTCAGTTGTAGACGATTAGCCAAAACATGTTTACTTCTTTAGTTTATTGTTGGCTACAAGGCTAACAAAGCTAGCAGTTAATGGAAGCCTGTAGTTTAGCCATTAGTGTTATGAAAGCATATGTCATTACTCACTTGTCTCCAACCACAAGAAGTTGTTTTATACTTTTATTTTGTAGTATGTCATACAGTCTCTACTGAATATGTAGTTTGAGGCAACTGTGTTGATTTACGTGTGCAGCTTATATGATGCTAACTAGCATCCATGAGGTATTAGCTACATTGTAGCTACATTAGCTACAAAAGTAAAGTATTCACTTTGGTTGCCAAACATGCAACTTATTAACTATGTTTGAATTTATTTGTTTGTTTATTTTTTCCTAACTGTGAGGATCACTTGAATCTTTAAACAGGCTAACAATGCTTTCCAGGTCATTCTGTTGTAGTTTAAGTTTCATATAACTATTTAAAAAAGCACTTGATGGGTTCATTTAAACAAACTTAGGATGAGTAGTGATGCAACATAGACATAAAGTGTGATGTTCTATAACACTTCAATATTGCGATAAGGATAACCATAAATTATGATTAAAATATTGTGCAATTAGTACACTTTTTCTAGTCATTATACACAAACTGTAAACATCTCTTAACCATATAACAAAAAATCTAAGAGTGACAATAACACTATTTGCTATTGTTTTGTTAGAATTGTACAGTAAATGTACTGAAATACAAATAGATTTTTATGATACAATACAAAATGTGTTTGCATTTGGTATGTTCACATTAACCCTCTGGAGTCGGTGGCTCCCGCCGATGGGACAAAATTCTGCAAATATCCTAGAAACAAAACTAAACATACACCGGAAACCTTAAAGGGTCTACTTTTCAAATGTATATAGGTTGAATTGAAATAGATTTTTAAATAAGCAGAGACACATTTTTCACAGCGAGTCTGAGCGTGGTGCTTTATTTTCCGCCCACTGATGTGATCTGCCATTCATATGATAACATGATAATTCCAGACATACCATTGGTGGATTAGCAGCCCAGGAGTGTGTGAATTTGGTCTCTATAAACAAAGAGCGCTCACATGAACAAAGACCTCTCACTTGACATCTATCTCATGAATATCCAATGTAGGAACGAGTGACTCAGTAAACACAGTATCAACTCACATTTGTTAAGCTTTAGAAATAAAACCGCATAAAATTTCTAAAAACTGTAATGACCACTGTGTAACAGACACATATGTTTACCCAGTTCTGAGCACAAAAGTCTTGGCTAGAAATGTTTAGAGTGTGTTTTTTTTTTTACAATCTATAATGTATAGATGTATAATGTAATTACTCTACTTAATGATTAGTCTAAGGACAGCCTCCATGCAAATAGCTTCAGATGGTCTCTGGCATTTTGAAGTATAGATATTTTTTCATTATATTGAGATATTTCTTTTTTTTTTTTTTTTTGCTATTCTAGCAAATCAGTAAGTATTTCTAAATACATGTATGTATGTAACTATGAAACATTACAATAGTGAATGTGCTAAACAACATTGTTGGCTTAACCTCAGATTAGTTCACAGTGGGCAAAAAATGTTAATCATGCTATCTATATTAAAATATTTAAAGATATATGACATTGGTGCAATCCTAAGCATGTCCTTATTGGCATGCTTGGTAACAATTTATGAAAAAAAGCTAATCCATTTAAAAATGTATTTATACCCGAGCTAGCAATAATTCTGGAGGGCACTGTAAATACATACATATATATATATATATATATATATATATATATATATATATATAAATATATAAATACTGCAGTGATATGTGGAAAGCATCTAATTTACTCATGCTCATACAAATTTTTGTTCTTGACTGTTTCCACGTATGCTCAATAATAAAGGATAACATTATTATTAGGTGTCAAGAAATTAATAATTAATTACATTTTACTTTATCTTTTTTGCAACATCATCCAATAGTTTTATGGAGCAGTTCAATTTTCAGCCAAAAATGTTTAATTATTCACTTTTTGTCACAATTTTGAAAATATGACCAAAATATTCAGCATTAATCTTGCAAATGTGGTTAAAAATGTTTAGAATTATATAATTATTGTATTATAGTATTAAATAAATATTTAATAATATGTAAATATTATTATTATTATTGTATAATAAACAGATATAGCTTAAAACATTTGCTGTAACATTTTAAAATTATAACCCATTTTGGCCATAACTTTTGCAATTATGGTCTAAAGTTTGGTCATAGCTTTTGCAATTCTGGCTAAAATGTCTTTACCATGTTTGGTAACTGAAGCCTGAGAGTTGAGCAAGATGAGGTGGATTGAGGACAAGAATGAAAGAGTGATATCAGCAGTGTGTTCTGAATGTAAGTTTTTGAGATATCAGTAAAAAAGTCTAAATATATTATATTTCTCCAGCACAATTCACTCTTACTGTAAGACATTTTTATTGTATCCCATAATCACCCTCTCTTGCTGTGCCCCCTCTATGCCAAGGCAGCACTATCGCAGCACATTTCATTGCAGTGATGCAAATCAAAAGCTCCGAGTCTAGACATGATTCTCCTTTAATCATCACAGTAATGATGATTCCACTCAGCAGAAAGTGGCAATGGCTTGTTCACAGAGGAATCTAACAAAGCTGCATGATATGGCCAGAATATCCTATTACTACATATTGCAACTACCATATGCCTTGCAATGTGCTAAAAATATGTGTGAGAATATTTGGTATGATATGGCTAAAGATTGGCCTGCATTATTTTGACCAAAATGATTTTAATACTGAATGATTGTTTATGTTTTCATTACTCAAAACTACGAAAATACAACAAATAATTTTCACAATATACAATATCACAACACAATGCATATAAAAAGTCCTTGTACAAATATGTAAAAATGCAATGTAAAACATTTTCCACTTTTAATGTGAACTTGCAGCCTACAGAGTAAAATTTTAATATTTTAGGATAAAATCGATTTAAAAAAAACGTACAGTAACCTGGTTGCATATGTGTATACAACCTATGATGGATACTACTGCATTCAGAACCACTCACATTCAGAATCATGATAAACAGTAGTTAGTACACACATGCTATTATTTTAAATGACTCTGACTAACCCCAACTATAGCTCAGCTTTTCCAAGATTCCTGACAACTGCAAAAGCCGTGGTCCACAAAGCCATTGAATAAGACCTGATTGTTAAAAGATATTGATCAGAAGAGCAAATCAAAACCATTTCTCAGGCATTAGCTACAAATGATTGTACTAACTAAGTTTTTGCCATGTTCATAAATGTAAATATATGTAAGTCAAAAGATCCAAATAATCCAAATCTGACTACATTTAGCACAAAGATACTTCTTAATTTCACAAACCCATGTGGACAAATGTGCTATGTTGTGATACAACCTATATAAAAGTGTTTGACCATAGTTCCAAAATATATATTTGGCACAAAACGCAGCACATACCGAAAGAACAGTATACCCACAGTGAAGCATGGTGGTGGCAGCATCACGCTTTGCATCCAAAACTGTTGCTTAGTTCAAATTGGAGGGAAAATGGAATGACAATGAATACCAGTCATACTGCCAGTCATACATGCCTGAGCTAACATTTCCAAGTCAAGATGTGCCAAACTGATAAACATTTACCCCCAAAAAACTGTGTTAGAATCAAATCAAGAGCTACTTCAGCACAATATTACAGTTTAAAGATGGGGATTCTAATATTAAAAGGTAAAGTAAGGTAATTGTCCATTTTAATTGGTTAGATTTTCACATTAAAGGCGATAAATGAGTGATAAACAGCCAAATTGTGGGGACACATTGCTTCATCACTGCAGTAAGAAAAAAATCATTACATCACAGCCTTAACCAGAGATTCTATTTGTATCTGCATTATAGATTTCCTACATCCCAGCCATATACCAAAAACTGAAAGGAAACCATATTTTAAGGAAGATAACCTATGTACCAGTAACACATCATCGCCCATGCACAGAATAAAAACATTTTGGAGCATTCAGCAATTTCAGAACCGCAAAAGCTAATACTGCAACAATGACTAAATAGTATAATGTAATATAATCTTGCTATTATGCTGTACAGGAAGTAGCACTGCACCTCTCAGGTCATAGGTCTCACAGCCCTGCCCACAGATTTCACATCCTGCCCAGTCACGCTTATCGTTCTCACCATTTCATAAGTTCCAAAGGTTTGTTCTATCAATATAGCAGAAGTCATTTGAGGTGAATGATTGGCCTTTAGTGATTGGGTTTATTGTTTCTTTTTGCATTTGACGTGTGTAGTGATTTCGAGGTTTCATAGCAATTATTGATGCAAAAACGTGGTACGCAGCAAATTATAAAGACATTTCAATATTGGAATCATGCTAGCAATATACTCTCTCTCTTTCTTCTGTTGGCAAATGGCCCAGAATGCTGTTGCAACATCGCTTGCTCTCATTGGCTGGCTAGGGGTCGTGCAGCACTTCTGAGAAAGGGGAAATGACCTCCCTCGGTTGCTCTCTACTTCCTCCCTCCAAACTCTCTCTCTCTCTCTCTCTTTCTCTCTCTCTCTCTCTCTCTCTCTATCTCTTCCTCTATCTTTCTCTCTTTAAATAGATTTGCCATGGCTTGCTGCTGAGTGCTCTGCAGTAAGTGATATGCTATTTGATTTGATTTTCCAGAGCCTGGGCCGAAGCTGTTGAATCAGAAAAGGGCTGCTTTGTGCGAGCCGTGTGTGTGTGTGTGTGTGTGTTTGAGAGAGAGAGAGAGAGAGAGAGAGGGAACGAGAGAGAAGAATGCATTTGACAGAATGCTTTATTTGCTCTAGCTGCCGGTGTTATGCAGACTGTGGTGCATTTTTGGCATTTTTGAGTGTGCAAAGAGTTTGTGCAGCTGGTCAGATACAGAGTGAGAACGAGCAAGGTAGAGAAACAGAGAGAGTGAGTGAGTGAGACAGAGTCAGAATAAAAAGGAGAGAGTGAGTGAAAAAGAGAGAATGTGTGAAACAGTATGACAGCGGTGAAAAACACTTTTTACAGAAGTACATCTTTTTTCCCATTTTTGGAAGTCGCCACGCATTTTGAATTCATCATGATTGTGATCTCACAATGAACTCTGTTTACATATGATCACCCATTGAGCCTACAGTAGTTTCGCTGCACACTGATACACTCTGACTGCAGACAGTGTAGCAGATGTGAGGAAATATGCTGTACTGACTGTCAGGAAAGAAGATATATCACTGCAGCTTTCCACAGAAACATCCAAAGGGAGTGGCCAGAGTTTATTTTGTATTTGATGTCCCTGTGGATGTCTCTCTTCCTGCTGCATATATTTCGACCTAGACTGCTTTCGGAATGAGGCACCATACAGGGAAACCAATCAGAACAGAAGACATTTGCATATATCAGTCTTAAAGGCACAGTGACACATATATACAACATAGTATGGTGCACTGTGACTGTGCAAGAGCAGACAGAGCATATTTCACATCAGTAAGAGCTTATTGTTCTGTTGAAATAGAGGAACACCAGTGATGTGGGACATTGTTGATTTATTTTCTTATTCAGAATGATAGTTTCAGGCACCATCAGTCAAAATCCATGAATTTGCAGCATTGTTAGATCACTCTAGCAGAATTTAAATGGCAGAAATTGTCTCAGTTTTACAGCAGCAGTTTTAGGCTTTAAACAGACGTTGCCAGGTTTGTGGTTTTCACACCAAATTGAGCTATTTTGGAAATGCAGTTGAGGGTTACTTAAAAAAATGTAGCATGGCTGCCAAAAAGCTTGTATAGTTAGTTATACAGTAGAAAAGAAATAAATACTGTTGGAAATGTCTTATATAAGAAGTAAGTAGGTAGGGATGTGGTAAGGGATCTGAAAATATAGATTACAGCAGAGATGAAGGAAAAGTAGACACTCTGTTTTAAATCTGAACAAAACTAGTTTATGTCTCTTCTTTCTTCTCTCTCATTATCTTACATTATGATTATGTGCAGGCAGTGACTGGACTATTCATTTACGGTCAGCCTGTGCTGTTTGTATATGTTGCCATGCAGGAAGGGATGTCGTTGCTGATATATGAGAGATGATGACAAATTTCACAGCCATTTTGTTCTGTGGAGCATCGTAGGCCAACAGCAGCCAGGACAATACAACATTATGCTCCGTTTACACTATTTATCGTCAGATTTGATCAGATATTTAATCACGAGTCAATATGTTTAATTATGATTTCATATTTGAATAGTTTCACAGCACTTATGCATATGTATCATATATCATGTCATCAGCCAGTGGTTCCAACTCATGTTCATGCAGCTCATGTGTTCTTTTGTTATAAAGGAGGCTCTCGAGGGGAACTGTAGCTTTCCACTTTGTTGCACTTTTAGATTGATGCTTGTATTAATAAATCCATAGTTTTCTTTTGAACAGTGTCCAGCATAATCTACAAAAGCCGTTTAAAAACCTTATTTGAATGAGACTGATACAGGCTGTGACCTGATATGCTCCAGACTGCACCATGAGAGATTGTTTGGATTAATAAAATTATTAAAGCCATTAATAATCTGAATATTAATGTAAAGATTTTTTAATCATTTCTATTGGCAGTCATCATGAAATGTTCATACATAATAAAGGGTTAAACTGATGATGTTCTTTCTCGTTCTCTTGTAGGTGGGTACTGAAGGTAGTGCCCTCTCTTGCTGCAGCTTGGACCCGCTTGTAGTGCCACTCCCTGCTTTTCTGCCAGCTTGCTGCCCAAAGCCAGGCCAGGAGCACAAGCTTTGACCCCCAAACCCAGACCCCCGCAAACCCTAGTGACCTCTGTGGAATCCCAGACAAGCCCTTTCCACCTCTCACACCCCACACCCAAACTCCCACAAAGCTACTGTACCCTGTAAACGGCCAAGCCGAGTGAGATCGTCTGGAGTTTTCACACTTTGGAGTCCTCTCTGCATGTGTATGTGGCAGGAAGAGAAGAGAAACAGCCCGCAGAAATCTTGGAGCCAAGTTTTTTGTTTTCTTTTCGGCCTCCTGGGAATTTTCTAGCGCCTCTCTGCCTCGACCACACGCACTCCACTGAGGAATAACAACACAAATCCATGTTGATCGTTTGAGCAACAGAGACCAAAAGACACGGCCCAAACGAACAAGGACACAAAGCAGGTCCTCTTGACCTTGGATACATACACACACACACACACACACACATATTAGCAGTTAGCTTGCTGTGGGCTAGCTTTCACCGGTCGCCATGGCAATGAGCATGGCGCACATCCGAGACCCGAAGTGGCTGACGCTGGAGGTGTGTCGTGAGTTCCAGAGAGGAACGTGCTCTCGCTCAGACGCTGAGTGCAAATTCGCCCACCCGGCCAAAAGCTGCCAGGTGGAGAACGGCAGAGTCATCGCCTGCTTCGACTCGCTCAAGGTAAGAGGAGGAGGCAGACGCTGAGGTTTCTAACACTGCAGGGGGAGAGAGAGAGAGAGAGAGAGATTGAATGTAAGATAGAGGAGGGAGCCAGAAGGAAAGAAAGGAAGAATTGAAATAAATAAATAAAAATGCAAGAAAGAAAGAAGACAATTTGGAAAAAAAAACTGAAATGAATAGTTTGAAAGAAAGAAATGAAGAGATGGAGAAAGAAAGATTGAACGTAAAATAGAGATGGAGGGAGGGAGAAAGCAAGACGGAAAGAAAGGAAAGAAGAATTGAAAGATACAAACAGGAAAGAAAAGAATCAATTAAAAGAAAAAAAACTGAAATAAAGAATAAATTGAAAGAAGGAAATGTAGGGTTAGAGAACGAAAGAGATTGAACATAAGATAAAGATGGAGGGAGGAGAAAGAAAGACAAGGAAGGAAGGAAGAATCAAAAGAGAATTAAAAGGAAGAAAGAATTGAAAGAAAGGAGACAATGAAATTAATTGAAAAATAAAACAAATAGCAAATGGAAGAATGAATGAAAGAAATGAGTAAATAAAGAACTGAAATGAAGATAAAGAAAGAAAGCAACACAATAAGGGACAGAAAAACAAAGTTAGAGATTCAATAAGAGAGAAAGAAAGAGAGAGTAATAAGAGAAAGACTGGGGGATGCAGTGAGCGAGATGGGCGAGAGATATGCAGTAAGACAGAAAAGAGTGAGAGACAATGAGACAGAGATATGGCACAAGAACAGAATCAGATGAATTGATCTTACATAAAAAATGCAAGATGTGAAAGTAAAGAGTGAGACAGAGTGAGAGGCAGAGCTGCAGTGAGAGAACCAGGTAGAGAGAGAAGGAGAAAGGGAGGGAGAGAGAGAGTGAGCCAGTGTGATACAGAATGATGATCTGTGAGGTTTATTTTGACCTCATGCTCCACATGACTTTCATCAGCTCATTGAACTAAAACCCTGAACTAGCAGCATTAACGCTGTGGACATGCTAAGCTGATTATCTGTCAGCGCTGTGATCCGCCGTTTGTTTTGTAAACCTGTCGATGTCTCGTGTCTGAGATGTGTAAGAGCAGTGTTCTTCACAGTTCTAGTATTTAGAGCACAAGATGAAGAAAACAAATGTGGCACTTATGAAGACATTCAAATTGACTTTTTGTTCACTGTTACACTATTTATAACTTATTAGTATAGCAGTTATTTACATACAGACAAAAGACATTTAGGATAATGTTTGGCATCACAACCAAGTGGTTGCGGCCGTGGCCTGGTGGTTAGCGATCTGGTCTTTTTTACAATCTCTGGGCAGGTCGTGATTGAAATGCCCTTGAGCAAAGCACCTAACCCCCAACTGCTCCCCGGCCGCGGTGCATAGGGCTGCCCACTGCTTTGGACAGTGTGTTTCACTGCTAACCCTCTGAGTCTGAAGAGTTTTCAGATGCTCTGATGTATGTGGTTTTATTTCTAAAGCTTAACAATTGTGAGGTGACATGTATTTCAGTGGTTCCTAGATATAGGAACATTTTTTTATGTTTTTGAGTTACGTGTGAACACTCAAGGTGAGAGGTATTATGTTTGATGGGGCATCTTTGCATATTCCACACATTCCACGGCCAGTAGTCCACCAATGGAATGTCCGGAATTACCATGTCATTATCATATGAATGACAGATTGCGTCATTTGGCAGGAAAAAATTACATAGCTGTCTGACTCGCTCTGACAAATGTGTCTCTGCTTATTTAAGCTCCTCTCGCAAAATATCTAAAATATATATTTTGATTCAAACTATATATATTTGAAAAGGTAGACCGTTTAAGGTTTTTGGGGTATGTTTAATTTTGTTTCTAGGACAAAATATTGCAGAGTTATATAAGTGTTTTTGCAGAATTTTGTTAGTTTTTGTTTCAGGAGCACTGACTCCAGAAGGTTAAATGCGGAGGTCAGATTCCTTCCAGCATCGGTGTAATATAAATATATAAAAATTTCGATACTCAATATTATGTTTTGTTGATACCGTCCATATCAATAGTTTATATCCAGGGCATCACTAGAATGTAAACAAATAGCAACTGTGAATATTGTGAAAAACTTTGTGTTCATAGCTTAATTCTAAAAGATAAACTGTTGTATTTCTTGGTCATTACATGCAATGTGACATATTTCAAGCCTTTTTTTTTTGTTTTAATGTTGAAACTCCAAATGAAATATTCTAATAATTTTAGATTCAGGATTTCAGATTTTCATGAAAACAGATGAATATGGAAAACACATGCAACAAGCCATAAGATACCATACTGATCAAAAGTAAAACAAAAAAGCTTGAAATACCACTTTATGTGCAATAAATATAAATATATTTTGCCTTTTTGAATTAAATTATGAACAACAATTAACTTTTGTTACTTATTATTATTTATTTATTTATTAGATGTGAAAAGATATTAAAAATTAATTTATGGCCTTCATAAACTTTAAGCAAACATTTCACATTAAACTTATTTAACATATACTGTATACACACACATGCACACACACACACACACACACACACACACACACACACACACACACACATACTACTGGCCAAAAGTTTTAGATCACCCCAATTTTTCCAGTAATTTATTGCAATTTAAGTCATGCAAGTCAATGAATAGCTTGAAATGATTCAAAGATGATTGGTGAGGTTTTTTAAAAAAAGTACCCAAACCTGAAAATAAATTGACATTACAGAATTATACAAAAAGGCTTTTGTCAGGAACATGAAATGGGTTAACAGGTGAAAGCTGTTCTGCAGTAATGGAGGCAGAAGCCTTGAAAGCTGGTGCTCCTAATTCTTACAGAGTGAGAGGCACCTGAGCCACCACGGCTACCACAGCATTCTGCAGTTCCATACTAGGTATGCTCCTAGTTGGTCCGGGGTTAATCCTACAGCAAGATAATGACCCAAAACACCAGTCCAAGCTCTGCCAGAACTACCTCAGGAAAAAACAACAAGATGGTCAGCTTGAAAACATGGAGTGGAGCACAGTCCCCAGACTTAAACCCTATCCAGCTGATTTGGGATGAAGTGAAAAGCAAAGCAAACCTACAAGAGCCAACATTTATGTGACGTTCTGCAGCAGATTTGTGAAGAACTGTCTGAAGAATATTTGAAGTCTATTGTAGAAAGAATGACACGAGTGTGTTCAGCTGTTATATCTGACAAAGGTGAGGCTTTGTGTCCAAAGTTTAGATACATTTTGGTCTATAAACTGATTCCATGATTTCTACTCCAAGTGCTTAGTTGTACTATACTTTCATTTCAGAGTGCAAAGAGACATTAAACTGAATCATTGGCAGTAAGTACCTGGAAAAATAGGGGTGTTCTAAATTTTTGGCCGGTAGTGTATAAACACACACAAACAAATGTAATGTGTTTTTAAATAGAATTTATGTATATAAGTGTGCTGAAATTAATTTTTTCATGAGATTCATTTTAGACAATGCATTGTGTGATGTGTTGAAACCGCTGTCCATGTTGCCTGGAAACTGCCTTAATGACACAGCTATTGTAATATCTTTAGTATGTTTTATTCAGACATACTTTAGTATGTTTTATTATCTTTTAATCCCTCTGGGTAGTTAAGGCTCATATGAAGGACAGTTTTTTTTTTTTTTGCATTTTTTTTTTTGCACTTTTCTAAAATTAGATTTTAAAAAGTCACAATATATCACCTTGCTTACACTATCACAACATATTGAGTCATGACTCCTGTCATGATATGTATCATATAGACAGGTTCTTGCCGATACACAGCCCTGCATATCTGTATTAAACAGAAGTCTGATCTTAACTGCATCTTCATGCATTTATCTAGAACGTGTGATAAAATACATTGGAGTATCGCAATGCTAAAAAATTCTCAACACTCACCACTCACACACAGGAAGCCGTAATAACGGCTTTCTTCAGAAATGGCCTTAAGAAATAACCAAAGCTTGAGATGAGGACCATGTCTGAAGCTTCTAATCTAATGCTTTAGAAACTTCCATCTCTAGCTTCTCTTTCCTGTGACATCAACTTGACCGCTTCTCCTCCATGCTTCAGTCCAACCTCCATCCATCAAAGGGAGGGTCTGGCTCTCTAGTTCAAAGCAGAAGCTGTCTAGAACCCAAGTTCTCAGAGTTTTCTCAATTCTAGCAGTCGTTCATGTTTTCTCATACAATCCTATGCTGAAGACATGGTCTGAACTTGCTGTTCTGTGCTGACCTTGGGTCGTTTTTGTCTATTACACTGCTTAAGTTCCAGATTTGGGAATGTGGAGTTAACTCTTGATTTGTGTAAAGTATTGCCAGAAGATCTAAATCCTGGATCAGTGCATCTGTAGCAAAAGTAGCCCAAATGTACTCGATTATCAAAAACATTGTCTGGAGTTTGCTTGGTTAGTTTGTGACGGCCAATGTGGCTAATGTAACTAACATATAATATCTTACATCTCACTGATTTTCTGCATCTCTACATGGTTCATGTATAATAAAGTCGTTTAGGGTGGTTTATTAAAAAAAACTTTATTCTATAGAGACTCAGAGTTTACAGTGGTGCTGATTGGAAACAAATGTCTGTAGCCTCTAAAAGCTTTTACATGAAACTGTTAGAAATACACTGCCTGTGTTGGCACACTTCACATGTCTGAGACTTATAAATTGCATGAATGTTGCTGATACTCAGTCTTTTATTGTAGAAGGGGGAGGACAGTTCGTTTAGTTCAGTGTTGGTGTTTCCTACAAGTTGTTGAGAGTGACTTTATCCTTATAAGCTTTAGTACAGCTGCTTACAATACACCAGCAGTTTAGCACATATT
This sequence comes from Crenuchus spilurus, assembly GCA_036984385.1. Lineage (NCBI taxonomy): Eukaryota > Metazoa > Chordata > Actinopteri > Characiformes > Crenuchidae > Crenuchus > Crenuchus spilurus. The sequence continues at coordinate 55,918 of BRDA01014294.1, read as the reverse complement.
TTGCACAAGACATAGTGGGATGTCTTCGTCTTCATCTTCCGTCTATTAACAAACTTTCAGTTTCTCAATAAAAATGTTTTGGGCTTGTATTCACCGCAACATCAGACGTGAATCCTTGTCCTTTTCTTTCAGACCCAGAAAACTGTCAGCATCAATTTTCCAGCTGTTTCACTTTTTAACTTGGTGAATTGAGGATGTTTGCATTCCATGCTCTGCTGTTTACTCTCAGCTTGTAATGATTCTTTTTTAAGAAACTTTATCCTTCCTTAGAGTATCGCTCAAAATATTGTTTGTAGATGTCCAAACACATCTGCACCAAATCATTCTGCTCTTCTTACTTGCAAATCATAAGTGGGGCGGCCATTTTTGTTGCACTGCAGTCATAAATGAGCTGACGTAACACATTCAAACCTGCACAGCAGTTATAGAGACAGCAGTCGCGTTTCCATTGACCT
>BRDA01014294.1:2848-55363 GCA_036984385.1 Crenuchus spilurus | reverse complement strand
GAGAATTGTCTCAGAGCAGATGTGCACAGAGAAACATTGTCTGAGAGCCTTAGTGATTGGTCCACAGCCAGTGGTGTGTGTGTATGTGTGTGCGCGCGCGCACGCGCGTGTGTGTGTGTGTGTGTGTGTAATGGTTTCCTTGGCCGGTTGGATCTTACTTTGTGGATAAAAGCATGCTGGGCTTCTGCTGACTGTGTACAGGGTTCAAACACACACACACACACACACAAGGTCCAGCTACCACCCATCCAACTGGCACAATGATAAATCAATATCTATATAAATAACAGAGCAAGACAAGCAGAGATATATAAAGAGACACATATATAAATTTTGTTTGATTCCTCTCTCTCTCTCTCTCTCTCTCTCTCTCACACACTCTCTCTCACTCTCCCTCTTTCTCTTCCTCTCTCTGTCTCACTGTCTCTCTCCCTCTCTTTCTCTCTCTCTTTTCCTCTCTCTCTCTCTTTCTCTCTTTTCCTCTCTCTCCCTTTCTTTTTCCCTCTCTCCCTCTCTTTCTGTCTCTTTCTTTCTCTTTCTCTTTTTCCCTCTCTCCTTTTCTTTCTGTCTCTCTCTCTCTTTCTTTGTCCCTCTCTCCTTCTCTTTCTGCCTCTTTCTCTCTTTCTCACTCTCTCTCTCTCTCTCTCTCTCTCTCTGGTAAAAATGGCAGTCAGTTCAAAGAATTGTAATTTCAAGGCATTTTGGTGCATTTCTATTGGCCCAGTAGTCAGGAAATAATCATAATATAAAGCATGGCTGGCAAAACAAGTTAAAAATGGAGGCACAAGGTTGTCCTAACAGCAGCGATATTTATTTGTGAGTGTGTTTGAGAACATTTGCTGCTACATAACATGATAACATTAGCAAGTTCTGGGAGCAATCTCTGTTATCCATGTTAGAGTGAGAGAAAGAGAGAGAGCAACTGAGACAGTGAAAGAGTTACACAGAGGGTTAAGGGACAAATAAAAGAAAGACAACTGAGCAGTTGAGACAATGAAAAAGGTGTAAAGAGGGAGGGTTAAAGAATAAAAGGGAATAAAAGAGAAAAACAGAAGAGAGAGAGAGACATAGCACAATGAAAGACAGTGAGAGACAGACAGACAACGTTTTAAGGGACGAATGAGAGAATAAAACAAACAGAACTGAGAGTTATTTCAGACAAATGAATGATAATGTTGTGCAGATGTTTAAAAAGACAAAGAGATTCAGATGATAATGGACGGAGCTTATGTGGAAACAAATAGAGAGACTTGATTGTAGAGAGGAAAGAAGGTGAGATGGAAAGGAGAGAGTGCGGAGAGTCGTTATTTCACACGCTTGCTGGGAAGGGGATGAAAGTTCATGCAGTGGAAAAGCACCTCGATGACGTTAGACAGTTTTTAGCTGATTTTCCTTCTCTCTAATGAGAAGCAGGCCAGCGCGAGGCCACCACAGTTACCATATGGTGGTCCAAGGTGGAAAGAAGGAAGTGCCACTAACAATAATTCCCTGTTTTAGAGAACCAGTGTTAACATGTGAGCACAACTCCAGCCAGAGCAGCACGCTGAGCATTATGGGTATGCTTTAGTTTAATCAAAACAGACTCCAGACTTGATCAGATGGGAAAGAAACATTCATCAGACATCATGAACATTTCTTGAGAACAAAATATTGTCACTATCAAAAAGAAATCTTGTAATTAGGTAATCATTTAATTTTACATTGTGTTATAATGAAATAACTTGAATTATCTGGAATATTCAAAATTCAGGCTCAGATATTTATCCCAGATTAGTCAAATTTAGTGGACTAATTATTGCAGTAAAGAAACTGGACGTTTACAGGCACATCTGCAGGCAGACTTATCAATGTAGCTGCTATAGAACAATGTTAGAGCTCCCCCTAGTGTCAGTATCACCGCTCTACAGGCAGTCTTATCAGTGTAGCTGCTGTAGAACAATGTCAGAGCTCCCCCTAGTGTCTGTATCACCACTCTACAGACAGTCTTATCAGTGTAGCTGCTGTAGAACAATGTCAGAGCTCCCCCTAGTGTCTGTATCACCACTCTACAGGTAGCCTTATCAGTGTAGCTGCTGTAGAACAATGTTAGAGCTCCCCCTAGTGTTAGTGTTGCCACTCCACAGGCAGACTTATCAATGTAGCTGCTGTAGAACAATGTTAGAGCTCCCCCTAGTGTCAGTGTCACCACTATACAGGCAGTCTTATCAGTGTAGCTGCTGTAGAACAGTATTAGAGCTCCCCCTAGTGTCAGTATCACCACTCTACAGGTAGCCTTATCAGTGTAGCTGCTGTAGGACAATGTTAGAGCTCCCCCTAGTGTCAGTATCAACACTCTACAGGCAGCCTTATCAGTGTAGCTGCTGTAGAACAATGTTAGAGCTCCCCCTAGTGTCAGTATCACCACTCTACAGGTAGCCTTATCAGTGTAGCTGCTGTAGAACAATGTTAGAGCTCCCCCTAGTGTTAGTGTTACCATTCTACAGGTAGCCTTATTAGTGTAGCTGCTGTAGAACAATGTTAGAGCTCCCCCTAGTGTCAGTATCACCACTCTACAGGTAGCCTTATCAGTGTAGCTGCTGTAGAACAATGTTAGAGCTCCCCCTAGTGTCAGAATCACCACTCTACAGGCAGCCTTATGAGTGTAGCTGCTGTAGAACAATGTTAGAGCTTCCCCTAGTGTTAGTGTTACCATTCTGCATGCAGCCTTATTAGTGTAGCTGCTGTGGAACAATGTTAGAACGCCCCCTAGTGTTAACTTCACCACTCTACAGGCAGATGAAGGCATGTCTTACATTCTTTCAATTTATTTCTTACTTTGCATTTTCTCAGATGCGAAAATACAACATGATATTGGCATTATATATACAACCCTTCAGGCGCTCCCTGTGTCCCCACTGACTTTACTACACTTCCCACAATGCATCTGCTTCAGGCATCATCGTCACATGTCTCCAGTCAGGAACTGTTTAATAGATTGTCTTCACCAGTGTCTCATTTAGCTGTCCATGTATATTTCATCACATATTGCCCCGTTGCATTTCTCCTGAATTATTCTAGATTATTCTGGTTATTGATTCTGCTTCTTTCTCTGGTTTTCATCTGTTTTTTGCCTTTTTGATTTTAGTTACTTGGTTGTATTGCTCTCTGGTTTGGACTCTTGCTTGTTTCCTGGTTGTTTACGCTCATTCCATCTCTGTCTCGCTATTGGTTGCTGCTCTTCTTTATAGCTTCCTGTTTCAGACCACCATTGTTTATATGAAACATACTGATTCCTGTTTACTCTGCAAGCATCTGGTGCGTTTGAGTGTTGCAATCAGTCATGAACTCTAAAAGACCCGAATTTGCATCAGCCATTGATAAACCTATTCCAGTCAATCACTATTTGTGACATATTAGGGATATTAAGTGAACATTTGATTTTGTTCTTCATTCAGAGGTAGAGCTTTCTTATGTCAGTTACAGCATTAAAAACATAAAGAGGTCATATATCATTTGGGGTGTGTGTGTGTGTGTGTGTGTGTGTGTGTGTGTGTGTGTGTGTGTGTGTGTGAGCTACTCAAGAGACTGGCAGTAAGAGGCAGAGGATGGCCTTCTTTCAGAGTATATAATTAGAACAGATATCACATGACCAGACAGAAAGTGAGAGCAGGTTACACAAACACACACACACACCCCAACTCCACGTTCTCTTTTCCAGAAAAACAGTAGATCTTTCTGTTCACTTGCTAACTGCTCTGATGACCCTTACAACAATGAGCCTGAAGGAGACAATATCCTAGCATGTTAAACGCTCTTGATCCTCCCTGCACAACCAGAACAGCTCCAACTCACCAAGACATGGACTATAGAAGACCTCAGAAGGTGTCCTTTGGTATCTGGTAGTGAGACATAGCAGATTTTAGGCCTGATCAGAACAAAATGAAACATTTGGCTGAACACGGTTTTTCATTTATATAAATGATTATAAAATTAGTAACTAAACTATTTCCCAAAATAAGTCTGGTAGTTAGTTTGGTATGAATGTCTGTATTTTTTTAAGTTGTTTTGACAACATTAAGTTTAATAACTTGAGCTTAATTGATTATTCTCTTATATTTGTGTATAAATCAAGGCAATAATGTCTGAAGATGCATGTGTTACATTATTACTAATATTTAATTAAACAAAATGATGAAAATATCTAAAATGAATGATGTAAGTCACATGGATGTGTTGTGTATTTAATATCAGTCTCACTGGTTACAGACACTGAAACACTTCACATTTCTTCTGGTAATTGTGAGATGCTCCCTAACACTGCAGCCGCTTAAGCACAAACACAAAGCTAAGCGGCTGTATTCTGGCTTCATCATAACAAGTGCAGTAAAGGTTGTGCTTGTATTTTCCATTTCAGCACCAAACTGTAACTGTGCTGGTGAATTTGCGTTTTGTTAGTTTGTGAGGAAAAGCACAATTCTAAATGTTAAACCAATGTCTGATATTAAATTAACTTTAATGTAGTAAACTTGCAATCTGGCTCACGTCTGCAGTCAGGAACTAGAAAAAGGTCACAGTGTCATTAAAAAGGTCATTGTTCAGTATCAATTATTCAGTCTTTTTACACACTATGCTATAGTTGCCAGGCCACATCACAACTAGCAGGATTCACTTAATGTGTGCAGTCGTACGTGTCTGTATTTTATAATGACATCAGCCAGACAAATGTTAGCACAGGAAATATCTGCTTCATAGAGAGGAATAGGTTCAATATGAGAACTTTCCAACACCGGAGGTTAGAAAAATCATTTCCCATCCAATTTTACAACAGTCTGAGTGAGTTAAACGTATATTGGCTCAGTCTTATTATAAAGCTCAGTCTACATATGCAACCTCATATTCAGATACTCTCCAACCCAACAAATTCAAATGATTTTCACAGCGGTGGGCTTCTCTTGCTTAGCATAGACATCTCGACTGGCCCGTGGCGCAGAGAGAACAGAAGCTAAGGAGAATGTGGTGAGGTCATAGCGGAAGCTGTGGAACTTCAAATGGGAGCCAGAAGAATGTTCCATTCCTTTTCAGTAACTTCAGGCAGGGCAGGAGCTGCTTCCTGAGGAATTCGGGAACACTTTCACTCCTACAGTATTCAGTGCTTAGAACGAAACCTCTCACCTTCCTCAACCTCAAAGCTTCTTTAAAAAGAGTACAGTTTCCCCCACAGTGTAGTTGATCAACCAGGACATGGTTGGTTCCCATCTTTACTTTTGTACTGAATCTATGAGGCTAATAATTCATGGACGACCATTTCCATTGGCCAAACTACACACAAGTCATCACACTCAACCATGTTGAGTTGTTAAGAAATCTCAAATTGACTCTAGTATCGTGGGAGCCGGATGTTATCTCGTGGGGAAAACATTGAGAATTGTTTTGCTACATTAGCGCTTTTCCACCAACACGGAACCGGCACCGTTCTGGTTCACGAACCTAAATTTGAACCGTTCGGCGCATTTCCACCAACAAAAATAGCGCCCCGAACCAGAAACGTTTGTTCGCAGCGGGAACCAAAAAATACTTGGTTTTTCAGTGCGAACCAAACACGCCTGCGCACTGAGGCGATTCGTAGAGTACAGTGGTCCACTGAAGAAACTCAGTTTTTGTTATCTATTTGGTGTTCTCCAGAGTTTCAGGAGAAACTTGAGGGGAGTACCGTATTAGAAAGGAGAAACTCTACAGCGAGCTGGTGGAGGATTTAGTTCGGGCAGGTTTTGTTCGTTCAAGAGAGCGAGTGATAGATAAGCTAAAGAAGCTAAAAAAGGACTTCAGAGATTCTAAAAAGGAGCTATCACGCAGTGGAGCTGGACGAGGGAATGTACCGGCTCTAGATTTGACTTGTGAAGTGAAACCAACATTTGTACCAAGAGCACAAATGCTCGCAAGTAGTCGATGCGCTCCGCCATCTTTGTTTATAATTCCGCTTTGTTGATGACATACACCGTGACGTTTCCTCGGTTCATCTAAAACTAGTGGAAATGTGGGCTGCTTCACTAAAAAGCACCAAGGTTCTCATAAGCACGAACGGCACCAGTTCAAGAACCAGAGTTATTTTGGTGGAAAAGTGCTACATGTGGTAGGAATGTAGAACCTCTTCAAAATGAGAATATCATGAAAAAGTTCATTTGTGTTCATAATTTAATTAAAAAAAGTTAACTCGTTCATTACACGTAAAGTGACGTCTTTCAAGCCTTTTTTTTTTTAATGTTGATACTCAAAATATTCTAATCATTTGAGATTTTATCCATCCATCTTATCTGCTTAATCCTGGTTAGGGTGAGGTACCCCCTCACCGGGCACAGGCATTACAGACTATCCTAAGCCCAGGACAAGGCACCAATCCATCGCTGCACAAAATTTAGAGTAAACAATTCACCTGACCTCCATGTTTTTGAACTGTGGGAGGAAACCCATGCAGACACATTGAGAATGAACCCAAGACCTCAGCGCTGAGAGGGGAGCGTACTAACCACCAAGTCACCATGCTGCCCCATTTGAGATTTTTGATTTATTTTCATGAGCTATAAGCCAAACTAATCAGCAGTAAAACAAAATAAGGATTGAAAGATCATTTTATCTGAGAAACCTCCTGTCACAGCCTCCTGTCAGTCTCGTGTCCACATGCTGTTTGCTTATGTTTACATCGTCCACATGCTACGTCATGTCTCTGACAGTAACAGTATAGAAGATTAAGATCAAATTGAAAGTTCTAAACCCATCCAATGCTTCAGGAAGGTCGAACTGAAAGTACAGGGCAATGATAGAACATGGCATGGCCGAATAGTTCCCCAAAACTCAATTTAAGTATGTCTACATGATTACCAAGTGCAAATTTGCTCTGGCAACACTAAATCAAACGGTGTTCTTGAAACAGTCATATTTTTAAATGAATGTTAGTTAACAGCATTTTGCGTACAGACTTGTTTGCTTGTGTTATTGATTGGGTGTTAAAAGAGGGCAGACTAGTCAGATCTCGTTACTGATGGATTTTACCACAAACTAACACCACAAATGATAGATGCCAGAAGTCCCCAGAAGACTAGTTTACTTCTGATACTGTACATCTATGAAACTGTTGTATTCAGCATTTAGTTTATACATCGACTTGGAAGATAACATGCATGAACTTGTCTACCCCCCTGTTGACGAGATAAGTTTGGGTTATTCTTTGTAACTTTTGGTTCCTCTCAGTGTTTCTTGCTCATGCTCTTGACTTGCTCATTAGAAATGTGGACCTGCTTTCTGGCAATATTTTGGAACAAAAATGCCAAAATAGTAAAAAAAAAAAATAAATTGTAATGTAAAGATTATGATTACGGTTGTTTTGGAGCATTTCTGTTAGTCCAATCATTATGAAATTCTCACACAAAGTAGAAGCTGATTTAAAAAGTTGCAAAATTTGAAAAATGACAAAAATGGAGATACAAGGTGATGCCCTGAGAGCAGTAGTTTGTTGTAAAAAAAAAAAATGTTATTTGCAAATAACTGGTTGAAGTTTTTTTTTTTCTTGTTGAGATATTGGAGATGTTTGACCAGACGTCCCTCACAGCAGAAAGAGCAGTTAAACACCTGCTTATCTTCAGCCTCCGTGTGCTGCTGAAAGCTCCAGACCACCCTTCACACGCACACACACACTCCAAACTGACCCCCACCCAGCTGCCTATCTCCAACAGAAGATTAGCCGAGTCTCATATTACGCAAACTCATAGCTTCTACAGCTGACATCATCCCAGACCCTGTGTAAACCCAACAATGTGTGTGTGTTTTATGTCTAACTGCACAGCCTCATTCCTCTGTTCATTAGCAGTTGTGTTTATTAACTATTATCATGATATTTCAGTACAAATATTGCATATTGATAGCCAGACCAATATGCCTGGTCCCTCATAAGTCTCTCATAACCCATCATGGAGGTTTTAATGCCATGAGTATTTCACCCAAGCCCAGTTTCAGAGTGTTTATGTGGGTGTGTTAATGGGTTTGTTCAACTATAACCTGTTTGAGCTGGTTTTTTACCAGAGTACCAGGTCTGCTAGTGTAGTTTGGAAGGAATTTGACTGTAATTTGACTTTCTACAAATTATCCCAGATCACCTGGATCTAAGTGTCAAAGCCGGGACATTCATGTTAATTATGGATGCACCCAATAGTCAGCAACCAAAATTTTTCAGCCACATTAACACTCTTTCAGTGATCAGCTGATTAAGTGAAAAGAGCAAATCTTTCATTCTGAACAAATAAGGTTTTCAGTGACACTGTTACCCTTTTCTACTTCCAGTCTCTAGATTTGCGTCAGAGTGTAAGTTTACTGCAGTAACGTTAGTTTAATATTGGTTTGACATTCAGAATTGTGCTTTTCCTCACCAACAAAACAGATTCACCAGCACAGTTACAGTTTGGTAGTGAAATGGAAGAAGACAACAAACTACAAGCACAACCTTTACTAAACTACACTTGTTATGATGAAGCCAGAATACAGCCGCTTAGCTTTGTGTTTGTGCTCCAGCAGCTGCAGTGTTAGGGATCGTCTCACAATTACCAGAATTAATGTGAAGTGTTTTAGTGTGTGTAGCCAATGACACTCACATTAAACACACAAAACATTCATGTGACTTACATCATTCATTTTAGACATTTTCATCATTTTGTTTCATGTTTTTTATTAAATATTAGTAATAATGTAACATACATGTATCTTCATACATATTCCTATATTATTGTCATGTTTTTTATACAAACATAAAATAGTCAATTAAAATCATGATATTAAATGTAATGATGTCAAACTAACTTATTAGAATAGAAACATTCATTCCTGACTAACTACAAGACTTATTTTAGGAAATAGTTTAGTTACTAATTTTATAATAATTTAATGATTAATTTTATTTACAATGATTATATACGTATATAAGCAAAATGATGAGTCACTTCTAGACGCCTCTTTCTTTTTGTTTTTTTTCACCTATCCATCTATTCATCTGTCAGCTGTCCCTGCATATCTGCCTGGAGAGAGAGAGAGAGAGAGCATTAGATGAGTGTGATTAATGGCTGTATTAATGACCAGGCTTTGCCCATTTTCCTTTGATTAATCTTTATGTGTCCTGTCATTGTAAATCCTGTCAAACTCTACATCTTTTTTTTCCCCTTCTTTCCACCTGCTTCACTCACGACTCACTCTGTCACTCTATCACCCTCACTCCATGTCTGTCTTTCTCTCTATCTCTCTTACTCTGTCTGTCTCCCTCTTACTTTGTATGTCTTTCTCACTATATCTATCTCACTCTAATACCTTTTTGTCTCTTCCTTCTTCCTTTCATCCACTTTCACTCACATACTCTTTTTCTGAATCTCTCTCATTCTATCTTTTACTCTTTCTCGCTCTATGTCTTTCTCACTTTATCTGTATCTATCTAACTCTATATCTGCCTCATTGTCTCTCTCCCTTCTTCCTTTCCTTGTTTTCCATTTACTCAACTCACTTTCTCCTCTTCCTACTTTCATTTTTATTCACACTCTCCACTCTCTTTCTCTCACTCACACACACACACACACACTTGTGCTGTCAGTTCCTCATTCCAAAATTCCAGGAAGGATTTGCTTTCATTAACCTCTGTATTTTATTTATGAATCACTAAACCCATCTCATACACAACACCCACACCCATACACACACACACACACACACACACACACACACACACACACACACACACACACACACACAGTTTCTAGTACTGAAACATCTAACATATGAAGTCAATTCTCTTAAGTGACATGCTTTAGACTGTGCCATGGTGATGTCTGAAGCTGTTAGCAGTAATTACTTTGCTTTGGTCACCTGAGAGGCTTCATGTAACACACACACATACACACACACATCTGTTGACCACCCTTGGTTTGGTAGCTGCATGATTGTGAGATTATGCTGGTGCCTGTGACAGATTACAATAGGATTAGGGCAATTTGCCAGATTATACAGGCTACAGTTTGGTCAGGATAGGATTATCTCTCTCTCTCACACACACACACACACTTCCTCTCACACTCTGTCACACACGTGCATACACTTAACTTGACTCACATCTGGGATCTTTTGAAATGTATATACTATTTATTTTATGCCTGACTTTTGCTTCTGTATGCCATCACTTTGTAAATTCAGCAGATAATCAAAATCAGGTCATCACCTGTCGTACAACACTTCCTTCTGACCCCACAATCTGATTGGATGAGAGATATTCTAGGAGTGCTGATATTGATAATGGCACTCTGACTCAAGCTCTTTATGTATTACTCCGCCACATACACAGAACAACGACCCCAGCATCACCTCCCTTCCCGCTCAAAACCATGCTTGACTGAAAACGCAGAGAAATGAAGTCAGCACAGTAAAAGAACTGGAGTTTTAATATATTTACAGCTTGGATGAAGAGGATAGAAGTCAGTTTTAGTAGCATCAACAAAAATTAAATTAATTGACTTCTACCAGCAGCTTCACTGAATTAATAGCTGAACTTAACAGATAACAGATTAATGAACCTCCAATCAGCTGTGAGTGGTGTTTAATGAAAGACTCACAGTTTACACCAGCAAACAACATCTTTAACATCACTATATCTGTGTTTACTGTCTGTATAATAAACAGTTATTGGGAAATAATGATCCTCCTCTATTATGACTGATGTACACAGTCTGATGATGATGATGATGATGATGGAGTGGAGTGTCTGATAGAGGAAGTACTTTACCTCACATAGTTTTGATAAACAAACAAATCATTTCTGGGCTCTTTATCTTAAAATCGTAACAATAAACAGTGACAGAACTGTGGTATAATCACAATAATACACTTGATGGTTGTGCTATAACAGAGATAACATGAGATATTGGCATCGTTAGTGCTGTTATGTTATCACACTCCCTCTTGTGTATTATTGCTTAATTAAACTCCCAACACATTCCACAGGGTTACCATAGTATAGATGATGTGATGTTTACACTGTACAATGAAAACTTGTCAAAGTTTCCCTTTTTGTTGACTTTCTCAGTGACAGTAATTAACACCTAAGTAAGTTCAGCTTTGCTGAGAACAAATTAATATGTTTTCTGAACATTTTTAGTGCAACAGTTTATAAAACAATGCGTACATTTGTTTAACATGCCATACATTCAGTAAAGAGTTTTTGGCAGTTAGAATGTACTTCTGTGTAGAAGTTTTGCCATTTTCACTTATAAAATGAATAAAAATAACATATAATTGTAGTTTAACGAAGGGTTTCACAGCACAAACTAATACACTGGAATTGCTGAGCCATGTCAGCCCTCACACACACTAGGATGAGCCTGAATCAACTGATTCTGTTAGGACAACCTGTGTCCAGCTCAGGATAATCTGTTTTGCACTGTCAGCATATCAGGTAACCAGATATGTTTGCACACCTCTGCACCTTATACAGACTTTGTAATGTCCAGTGACAGTATTTCTCATTTACTGCACTTTATTATTTATTAAGACTCCATCCATACATACATTATCTTCCACTAATACTGATCCGGGACCAGGCACCTGGCAGGGCACCACACATTATCCTAGCTAAGCTCAGGATAGGGCGTCAATCCATCACTGGCTGCACACACACACACACACCAGGGTCATTAAGAGTACCGTATTCACCTGACCTCCATGTGGACTGTGGGAGGAAACCCACGCAGAAATGGGAAGAACATGGAAATTCCATTCAGATGGGGACTTGAACACAAGTCTGCTAAGTGGCAAGCATGTTAACCATCAAGCCATCATGACATGCGCAAGACTCATTCTGGACATCATCAGTTTTAAGGCAGTAAAACTTGTTTTTGGCTCAGATTTGATTATCCAAACAGTTTTGTGTTAATATTTCTTTGTCATAAACTTTTCTCCTTGACGTCTCTACGTGTATTTATTCTGCAGCTGTGACTGTAATTCAGAGCTTCATTTTCACTCTGCACTCAGATTATAATAGAGCAGTTTTTTATAGTCTGTTTTGTAATTCTGATCAAAGAAAAAGGTTCAGTCAGAGAGAGAGAGACCCCTGTTGCTAGGTTACTGTCGCAGTGACAGACAAGACAGTTGAACAGTGTGTGTGTGTGTGTGTGTGTGTGTGTGTGTGTGTGTGTGTGTGTGTGACCAATACATCCTACACTAATAAAAAAGAAGGTCCTGGACTGTTACCGGAGTGAAACCCGTCTCTGCTACAACAGCCAAAGCCAAATGACCTGTACAGCATAGCATGTAAACCCACTGAAGCTAAGCAGGTCTGGGTCTAGTTAATACTTGGATGGGAGACCTCCATGGAAAAGCTTATGAAGGCATTCATAAAAAACTATAAAAAGAATAATTATCACAGTCACTAATGAAGTTTACATCATTGAAAGGGTGTAAGTGTGTGTGTGCATGCCTGTGTGTGGGTGTTTGTGTGTTTAGATTTCTTTGTTGCTCTAAGTGGGCGGATGCTTACAGAAGGCGGTGACTCAGCTCCCTTGGAATTCTGGGCTGGGATGGACAGCACATTTCCTGCCCTCAGAAAGTGCTGAGTCACTAAACCTCAGAGTGACAACAAATCCATCGTCCATCCGACACATTAGTGACTTGCAGAGAGAGAGTGCTTCAGTTCATGTATGTGTATTCTTTGATGGCCAATGATATGTGGATATGCGTGTGCGAACACTGAAGCAGGACTTCTCAGACTCTTCCAGCCTTACAGATGTGAGACACATTGTGCAAATATGAAGGTTAACTTATTTGAATTGTTTTCTTTTGTCTTTTTCTGGTTAAAGAATGACTAAAGGAAGTTGACCTCTGTGTTACCTCCTATATATACCCCAGTAAAACTGTAAGCCATTCATTAGTGTTTGAAAGTTCCTTGGCAATCAGATCTATTTTTTAAAAAGGCAGTAAATATGGAATTTTCATTTGATGGGTACCAATAACGTGCAAATGTGGTTTTGGTAAATCAAAAATAGATCAAACTTCGTAGTGCCCTCTCTACCAGTTGGTAGAGGTATGATCCCCTAGAGGTCACTAGAAATGCAACATTTTGATGTGTAAACAAGCAATTCAGTATCATTGCATATATACAGAGAGAGAGAGATGTGTGTGCTTTGTGTTGTGATTTTACCACAAAATGCCATCTCAACCATTTGGTAGAGGTGTATATTTAAAAAATTAAACCCTTGATTGTATATATTTTTGTCCCCTAACACTCAAAAATCTAAAATCCATTGCTTCTGTCTTGGTGAGGACATGAAAGGCAGTTTTGAAAAGATATCTGTCCAGAAAGAGATTTCACATAATGGTGACCCAAGACTTTTTGGTGCCAGATTGCATCTTACACAGAAACCAAGTGATGTGAAGAAAAAGCTTTGCGTGTTTATTCCCCTATTTCTTTCCTTAGGGGTTCTTTCTCTCTTCTTTCTCGCTGAGAGATCGATTGACAGCCGCTCTGATTTCCCAGACAGAGATGCTTGTAAAGTGCTCGGCCTGAATTTCAGCTTGCAGGTACTTTTCCTGTGATGGGCAGCTCTGTTACTCACTACTGTGCAAAAAAATACAATGACACCTCTGCTGTCCACACCGACAGAGCAGGTTTGAAATGCAGCACCTTCTAGACGAGCTTTTAGAAGAGAGTTCCCTCTCAAACTTCTCAAATGATTTGTAATTAGTCCTGTTTCTGAAGGCTGTAATCCTGCATTACACACTTAAAAACAAAGGTGGTAGAAATATTTGCTTGGTGTGATGCCTACCCAGAAGCATGCTAAATGCTCAGTGTTTCTCTTTGATGGCTCAGGAGACTTGATGGAGAGTCTCTTAAAATTCCTGAGGAAAATAGAATGAGGTAAAAATGAGACCTAAACCGATTTCTAGCCCAGAGAAAAAAATGTATTCACATGTGAGAATCAGAGATGAGTGTCTAATCCTAGATGAGATATGGTTGAGTTCATAGTGAGATATCCTTTTTTTAGTGAACAGAAATCGTATTATTTTGAGAAATTCTGAGCACATTCTAAGGCTAGAATTTAGGTCTGTACTAAGAGTCAAGCAGGGACACGTGAGATTGTTGAGATCTTTTTTTCTCAGGAGAAATAACTGAGCAACATAAGACTCTATGTTTCCGTTTCCATTGTTGTCTGCGAGAAACTACTGAGATGTTAAGGAGATTTCCATTTTCCTTTAAGCTCTTAGAAGAAGCCGTTTTTAAAGATATATGGAGAGTGTGGACAAGCCTTTGTAAAGCTTAAAGAAGCTTTGCATGATGCTCTTCTGTATTTTAGTTAAAATTGTGTGGCCAAGACAACTACCATTTAGGAACGTTTAAATACAAGATTGTATGCTTATGTTAGACTTCCTTCCTAACATGTTTTTATATCCAGCATCCTGTCCAAAACAATCAGTAGTGCACCAGATCTTTGACTGACCTTCAACCATGGTCACAGGCTTATTTTAAAGATGATTTGAATGACTTCCATATGAGTTTTGAACTCTCCTTTTGAGTCTTTGATTCCTCAGCGTTTCTTCCTCATATTTTTCCTGCGGTTGTCTTCCTTGGCTTGTTAGTGAAGGATCTGAATATATCGTTGACACTGTGAGTACATCAGGTGTTTTTTGACACTGTGTGCTGCAACCTTAATGTAGTACATCTGTTAAAGGTAATGAAGACCATCAGGGACATCTGGATATTAGAACCAGTTGTGTTGAATCTGAACTCGGCAGGATGGTCGATCTCCAGGACCAGAATTGGGTACCCCTGGCCTGTTTGGTAATCTGATGACATTTATGATTGGCATTTATGCCAACATTACAGTGCAAAATGAACTAGTGATGTAGGCCAGTGTGACCTTGGACAATATCACAATAAATTGAACATTTTATGTCGATTGTAATGAATATTTTGTCCTTTTTGTTTGGTGTCGTCTTCACTAAAGCCAAACAGTGCACACAGCAGTTTTCTTTGGTACAAGCTGCTTGAGTTGCTCAGTTGGCTTGAGTTTCTACCTTGTCGCAGACTCAATATGCTTTTAAAGGGATGGTGTATTGTTACGACCTAGTCTAGGGGGTCGTATTAAAATAATTAAAAGATGTAATGATGGACATGGAACATATGGTAAAAAGTGTGAACTGTGTTGATAAAAAATGAAAGACAACAAAGATCAAGTGTAACACATAAAAAATGTCAGGCAAGTTCAGGCCAAAGCAACAAACAAACACTACACTCTTAAAATAAATGGTTCTTCAAAGGTTCTTTAGTTTAAAAGTTTCTATAAAGACCCATGAAGACTAAGAGAACCCAAAGGGTTCTTTGCATGGTGAAAAAGTTCTTCAGATTGATGATTACAGTGTTGTAGGTGGCTCTCTACAGAATATTTTTGAGCCCAAAAAGGACTACTACTACTGTAGTTACCATTTCAAGCTTGTAATAATAGAGGAACCCTTTTTGGTTACCACCATATAGAAGTATTTTCTAAAAGGTTATGCATAGAACCATCTCTAACATTTTCATCATCAATCTGAAGAATCTTTTCACCATGCAGAGAACCTGTTGGGTTCTTTTAGTGTTCAAGGTTCTATATAGAACCTTTTTCTTTACTTAATTTTTTAGATTGTGGCTCACTGTTAAACATCTGTCTAAGCTGAACAAAAAGAAAAAGGGAAAAAAGACATTCTAACTGGCATTAACGAGGTGAAACAAAAACCCAATTCCCAACACAAATGGTGACCAAACCCTACACCTGGTGTTACAGTGACAAAATGATTTCTTTACAAAGCCAAAGTGTAATGTCTCCAGAGTAACACAGAGTAAAGGCCAAAGCTAATACAGCACATAGGAGCTACACACAGACAATAACACTGAAAAAAGCTAAAGCAGCAAAGCAGAAAGATGGACATAGCAGGGTTGGCACTGGTTCATGAAACCTGTTAGCCATTGTGGCTAAGGGGCTTAAAACGTTCTTAGCCACATAAGGATTTGACTAGCCACAGATTTAACAGCTACCTGTGGTGAAGACAGTTAGCCACGGTAGCCACGCTTTAGCCACAGTTAGCCAATCTTAGCCACAGTCACTTACATGTACATCATATCACAAATCCATTAGTGTAATGGATTTCTGATCATATTTACAGATATTTATAGATATTTCCTCTCTCTAGGGCAAATAAGAGTGATAAAAATGGAAAATATAGAGCAACAATTGAGTTCAAAATAAAAATTTTCCAATGTGTACAGCTCTTTGTCGACTTCTTTATTTATTCCAGAGACAGTCTCTCACTTCTCAACCAATCAGCATTTAGAGACCCACCTATCTCATTAATTATTTCGTGGTTATTTTCCTGACGATGTTGCTTCGGGCTAGTTCGGGTCTTTACGGAGCAGCAGATAAACTCAAGATGGCGGACAGCTTGCGGAATATTGCCGGATTTTGTGATTTTCGTGGCGATTTGAATTCGCCATGCGTTAGAAAATTGCTTTTAGCCAGCGAGGCATAGGGTAATGCACAATGAGCACGTGGCCGGCGAGCGTGTACGATGTTCATGCATGACGTGGCAGACAGCGAGGTGATGCCGGTCACATGTAAATGCCCCTGTACACAAGACAAGAAATAGACAGAGCACAGAACATACAGTGTATCGTAACAACATGGACACACAGTGGGGAATATATGACCAGAATTGAAAATAATCAACACTGTCAAAACAACTTTGGTTAGAGGTTCTGAATGTTGGTTTTGATTAATTTCATGCCCAGACTTGCTTTAACCCTTTAACATCCTGCTCAACCATTTGGTAGAGCACATTTGAGTCGATATATCTTCTTGAAGAAGGTGTTGAACTTAACACAATGTGATTGTGCCATCTCTACCAATCAGTAGAGGTATGTTAGGCTAAGAAACATCTACTAGAGGTCAGTAGAAATGCAAATTTTTCTTGTCTGAAAGCACACCAACAATGCTTTTTAGCCAAACCACAAGAAACAAACTGGATCAAATGCTGAAAAACCATTAGTGTTGTTGCACCACCACACAGATGAGTGTGGTGTTTAAAAAGTGAACAACATGTTATTGTAAACTTTTTGTATTTGTTGTTTATGTTCTGGTTTAACCATAACCTGTCATCTTACAATATGTTTCAAGTGAACATTAAAAAAAAAAAAAAACTGGGGGGTGTTTAAAAAAATTAGACTGTTTTATTTATTACCCCACACCCACCACGCACATAAAATAATAATTCAATTTCTTCTTTCTTGGTGAGGATGTTAAAGGGTTAACAAAAGCTTCATTTCTCATTTGTCTGAGATTTTTGCCAGCGTAGTGTAAATTGTTTAGTTTTTGTTTGAGTTCTTTGGTAGCCTCAAGACTCGAAGACTACCAAAGGTTGGAGTTGAGCTGCCCAATGAGAGCCCCATCAGAAGACTCCCCTTTTTTTTTTTTTTTTTTTTTTGTGCTCTCGCCACAGCTTGGGTTCTATTCCTGGTTGGGGAAAGAATTGCTTTCTGGGACAGGCATGGGCTTGTGGTTAACTTGTCTGCGCAAAAGTGCCCTCTGGCATGATTGTGGGCGGATCTGTTCTGGTTAATCAAAATCAATTAGTTGATAGCCTCAAAAATGCTTATCACACATTCCAAAACACCAGCTCAAGTTTCTCAGAACTAGTAAAACTACATAAATACTGATTTACTACACATGATACTGCCTACACACAACCATTATCCAGATCTCTGATTCTGAACATTCTGATTCTGTCCTGTCCTTACTGTTTATGAAGCATCGCTCCCCTTTGCATTAAAAGCATGTAAGATAACTTTAGAAAATTCATCACATCAGCTGTCTGACACAGCACGTCAGTCAAGTTCCTTATTTGTTTGCTCACGTCATCATACAAAACAGCATTTTCAGTGTAACTGGAACGTTATTTTCTCCACCGTTGTGTACAAATCATTTGACAATGAGCTTAACTTTGATCTCAATTACAGGTTTAAGGAACAAGCTTTGTGTTCACAAGGTCATTGGTTCAATCCCTTTAACCTGCACCACTGAAAAGCCTTTTTGAACTTTAATAAACTCTAGGCACACCCATCTGCAGTGGCCTGGTGGTTTGGGATCTGGTCTTGTCTCCGGAAGGTTGCCGGTTTGATCCCCATTGATCAAGGCACCTAACCCCCAACTGCTCCCCGGGTGTCATGGATAGGGCTGCCTACCACTTAAGGCACATGTTCACAACCCAGTGTGTTCACTAGTGTGTGTTTCAGTGCACGGATAAGTTTAATGTGGAGGTCACATTCCGTTGCAAATCACATTGGCAAAAAGTTGAATCTAAAAAAATCTGCTTCCCAGGCGCCAAGTATAGTGTTGCCCACCACTCTGGGCATTGATGGATTAAATGTGGACCAGTACCAGTATACAAGCACTTTCACTCCTGGGCAGATGTCTTGGATGATTCTGCACATTGACTTAGCCTAGCCTAAGTGGTATAAAGGCGTGAATGACTCAGCAGAAAGCCGGCAGCAGGTTTGTGGGCCAAAAAGCATCTTCAAGGCATTCACAGGTATGCTGACCAGGACCAGCTGATCCAAGATCAGGTTGGACTAAGCATGTTAACCCTCTCTTTTAAAAGTCAGACTCATTCAGAAGCATCAGTCTAGCTCTGAAATGCTTTCTGATGGAGTATCTTTACACAGAACTTGAGGAGTGTTGAAAGAGGTCGAGTGAGGTGAGGGCAATTTGATTCTTCACTTCCATTTTACTCTTGAACCTCCCAACACCTCCCCCCAAAACTCTCTCCCCACCAGTCTGCCTTCCTTCTTTCCCTCTCTCTTCTATCTCTCTAGCTCTCTTGCACATGCTCAGTTGATTCCCTCAGGCCTTGTCACACCTTTCCCAAACATTCCCCCCGCACTGAGGCACAGGACAGGCGCAGACCTGCTGCAGCCTCCACCTTCATATCTTCTAGATCTTTTTTACGGTAATGCTTTTTGGTATTGCTGGACATTTTTCCCTCTTTTAAACTAGTTGCTAAGAGACTTTGCTCTGTCTGACAGGTCTGAGTGCTAAAATTATCCCTGAAAATATTTCACAGATGCAGGCCATGGCCGTATTCTTCATTAGAAGTGCTCAAAGCTGTGTGAGAGATGTGCTTTTCAGCTGGCTTTCTCCATTTTTGGACAGATCTATTTTTCTCTTCATTGTAGTCTCAGAAACATCACTGGATGAACTTTCTGGTCACTGCACAGTGTTGTACATGGCACTCAGTCATAATAACAACTGACATAAACCTAAATGAAGCCTTATTGCAATAGGGGTCATCTGTCATAAAACTTTAAAAGCAAATATAACCTTGATGACTAGCACATGAGCCTGTCATGCCTGCCGTCAGCTCGAACATCGTAACACTCCCAGAATGCGTCCGGAGATCAGGTGATGCACCCGTCCAACCAGAGACAGACTCAGAGGTCCGCCTCTACTAAGGAGATACACCTGTTCTCAATTCAGGACGTTCAATTCAATTCAAACGTTGGTTGCGAAGTATTGACAATGATTGCCATTGCGATTGAAAGTATTTTTCTCGATGTTTTGACCCATTTGTTTTTACTTCGTCTTTTGCTGGATTTGTCTGTTGTACCCTTGTCTTAAGGTTTTGACCTTTTTACTTGTGTTTTGACTACTCTCTGTTTTTGCCTCTGTTGCTCTTGGTTGTCTCGTGCTTATGTTTTTGGACTGTTACAGGCGGTCCTTGGGTTACGTCAGTCCCAAGTTACGATGTTTCTTGGTCACGACACATCTCCGATTTACTGTATAAAGCCTTGTTTCATGTTTGGTGTGCGCGGCGGAAGAATACACGGTTACGCAGCTGTTTCATTTCATTATTAAACGTATTTTATGTGTTTTTTGATAATTACTGTGTTAGGATAGGTGTTAGGATAGGATAAGTGCTTACAGTATGTTATTTATGTACAGTATGTACGTATGTTCTGACTTACACCGAAAATCGGTTTACGACGCAATGTAGGAATGGATCAAGTCGAGGACCGCCTGTATATGAATTACGGTTTGGGATTACCTTTCAGTAAAGCTTCCTCTTTTCCTCACACCCACCCTGACATTAACCAGATGATGCCTATTGGAATAAACCTTCATAAATGTTAATGCAGGCTTATGTCAGTTGTCTTGATGAGCTTATTATTTAGCCTTATGAGCAGTACCCTGCAGCACTGGTTCCCAAAGTAGGGGCAGCCCCCCAGGAGGGTACGGAGCAATTGCACTGGAGGCACAGCAATGCAAATGAAAGAAATGCTTGAGCACTGCTAGTGCTAGAGGGGGCTCAAAAATATTCTTAACTCTAAAAGAAGGGGCATAGCAGAAATAAATTTGGGAACCACTACCCTACAGTATATACCAAATCTAAAATAATAGCTGGGTATCTATCCATTTCTATTGTTCTACAGATATTGTTTGCAGACTGTAAAACACAAATAAAAAAGAATAGAGAAAATGGAAAGAGGGACAAAATGCTAATAAATGTAGAGCAGCTGGCAGTTATACTAAATGGATACAAACAAATCCAAGCTTGATAAAGAGCAGTTGACTCAAAAACACGACCTCAAATTGAATATGTTTATGTAGGCTACTATTCATGGCCACTAATGAGCCCAATGGTGCACAACAGCAGTGGACTGACCGCAGGCAGTGGCATGAGCTTTTGCGTAAACAGGAGTGTGTGGCATCTGCTAAAGACATTAGGAAACACTCGGCCCCTCGGACGTCACACTGATGAAGGAGAGAATGCTGAACACAGCACTTCTAGTCTTACCCATCTAGACTCTCTCTTTCTCACTGGCCACACATACTGTCTCTATATACATGTACTGTCTCATACGGTCAGTCTACAACCTTTCCCTCTTGTTCATTTTCTCTGAGAAGTGACTCTTTAAAGTCAAGTCAAATTTATTTATAAAGCACTTTTTACAACTGATGTCACAAAGCAACTTTACAGGGTTAGTAATAACAAAACACAAAATCCCCAGTGAGCAAGCCTACAGTAACAGTGGCAAGGGAAAACTCCCTCAGAGCTGGAGGAAGAGGTTTTTCACATGGGGGATCCATCCTCCTCTGGTCAACTAATTCTAAGTTTTTGATAAATCAGATAATCCAATTTCTGCTCTTGTAGTCCATGTCTTCATTGCATTTCAAAACATGCAGCTACTACAAATGTCTGTGATCTTAACATCAGTAATCTTAACTTTTGAGCATGCATTCCTCCCAAATTAAAGGCTACTTTATTTTCTAACCTATATACAAAAGGGAGTCATATGAAAGCTGAAACTCTTTTCTTTCTACGTTTGTTCATTTTAAGCTACCAATGAAAGATTTTTGGAAGGGTGAGCACTTTGAAGTGTGAAATTACACTACATAAAGTCCCTTCAATGCTGTGCGGCCTGAAAAGTATCTGGGGAAAAAATAACCCTAAAAGCATCTAGATGTTTATTGTTCAGAGTTATTTTACAAAAAAACAGCTGCTGCTCACATTACTTGATTATTAATTTAGAAATCTAAAGTTATTGTCGATGCAAAAGGGAAATTTCATTTTAATGTTGTATTCAACTACTTTAAGATGCACACAATGCTGTTTATTTGTGCTCACACATCTTGTAGGAATATCATCTCTACTGAAAAGCACTGGCAATAGAAGGGGACACTCTGACCATGAGCCTAAACATACACTAACAACTAACAAAGCAATATATAGTCATTGCTTATGGGAGTAGCAACTTGTTGTTGCAATAGAGCATCAAATCAAGTTGTGGTTTTCTCAACTTTATGCAAATGATTTATGGTGCGAGGATGCAGTATTAGCTCCATCAAATTTCTCAGACCTTGTTGTCCAGAATCCTCAGTCTCTACTGCCCAAACTTTTTCTTCCAGGCACTATTCCATTCATGTTCTTAATAATCTCTCACAGAGAGCAAAAGCATTAGCAAGAACATCTATCAACATGCCCCTTTGAACACTTTCTAGTATGACTGTACAAACATGACAGTATAGAGCATGCCAACACTGGGCTGTGGAGCAGTGGATCTACATCCGCTGGATGACGCACCTCCATCCAGCATTTGGGATGAGATGGAGAGATGTTACAGAATGAATCATCCAACATTGGTACCTCAGTAATGCTCGTATGGTTGAATGTAATCAAATAGTCCTTTCAGTGTTGCAACATCTGATGTAAAGTCTTAGATTAGAAACAGGGGGACAACGAATCTATTAATGCTTTTTAGTTGAATTGGCTGCTGTCTACATTTGCTGACATGTTGTAGACATACATATGTTGCTTGTATTTAAAGCACTGATCTTTGTCTCTTGATTGATGGATTATGGACAATGGAGTCGGTTTTTAATGTTGACTTGTATTGTAGTTCTGCACCAGAACCAATTTTTTTTTATCAGCTCTAGAATGGTTTCTCAATGTTTTTCATTTACATAAACACAGTCATTAATCCAGGATACTACAGTGAAGGGCAGCCTTAATGGCCTTCAATAAATAGAATATTCCAGAACTACCATTGATTCCTGGGCCTGCACTGATTCGTTGGTAGTGAGTCATACGTGGTCTACTGCTGGCTGTTTTTGTAGTGCTTCTTGTTTTTGTGGTGATGGAGATGTTTTTGTATGCTGCTATTGTGTTATAGGCCACAGTCGTCAGCTCTTACCGAGCTCCTTCCTGTATTAAGTGGAGCAAGGTGCACCAGAACGTATAGCAGCTGCCCCAGTAGAGCTCAGTAAACTGCAGCTACTCCGTTTCTGGGTCAATGGATTTAGTGCCCTTTGGATAATGATTGTCTCAATTCACTCATATTATCTAAATGAAATGATTATACATTTTTAAATGGATACAAAGGGATTCGTGACTGAACATACAGTATGCCAGTGAACTATGAAGCAGCTGACATACGTCAACTTAACATTAGCTGCATCTGAAATTGGCTACTTCCATAATACGCAGTGCACAAAAGCAGTAAGCAAGAATAGTGAGTGTGTCTGAATACACAGTATTCATCAATCAGTACATGAAAATTACTCGGGAGACATTTTGAAGTATGCGACCACAGCACACTGTGCTATCCCATCATTCAGCAAGAGCTCTGGATGTGGAAAAAATAGTAAAAAGTGGGGACTACAATCAGTACAACCAGCTAAAATTAAAATGAAAAATATTATGATAATGTACAACATCAAGTAACATTACGAATAGCTTTTTGCACAACATTAAGCTCAATATGTCTGTTTATTGAAGTGTTATCAACATAACTTGTGAATTGTTAACTTTAGAATGTCTGAATCAACAATATTTTTTTGGAAAACCAAGGAAACAGTCCCCCAAACCCCGTAGGTAATATTATGAGCATAACATAATGATATGGCATTTTAGGGTGCCAGACAAAATGAGTAATGAATAAATATATTTTACTTTCTCAAAATGGTAGCATATAATTTTTTCCCATTATCGCGGCTGTCTGTCTAATGTTTTCGTTTGGTTTGGCTTAAAAATTAATAAAGTAGTTTGTCTGAAAGTGTTCATGATCAGTGAGTGATGGCTCACAAGAGGGAGAAGATGTTAGCTTGAATCTAAATTGTCAGGGTTAAGGCTGGCAGAGAATGCAAGTAATAAATGTTCATATAGCTAGCTAGTTTGGTAGCTAACTGTCATTCCAGTAGTAAGTTTCATCACAATGCAAAATTAGAGGTTTTAAGATCAGTAAAATATCTGTGAATGAGATGTGCAATGAATAGTGGGACTTTTACAGTGGTACGCAGTGCATCCAATTCAGTCACATACTGAAAGTGTTTACTACGTTAATAATCAAACAGTGCATAACAGTGAAGTGAAACAGTGAAGTAACTTTCATGGTTTGCTGCAACTTAAAAAAAATCAGACACAAGTGAAGAATTTCTCTGTAACATTGTGTTTCTATACTTGGCTAACATGCTATGCTAATGTTGCATTTGCATGCTATGAGAACTAGTTGAACTGTGTCATCCCTGCTCTGAGGATTTTTCAACAATTTTATCCTTAGCAGGAAAATTGAGGGAGAGATTGTGAATAAATGGTACTTTCCCCTCCCTAAATATCCATGACTGGAATGCCCTTAAGCACATCACATAATCCCCAACTGCTCCCCAGGCATTGCATTTTGCTTTGAATATGTGTGTGTGTGTGTGCACTGTTCCTTAATGTGTATGTGTGTGTGCTCATTACCAAAGATAGGTTAAATGCCAAGATAATTTCCTCAAGGGGATTAATAAAAGTCACTTCTTCTTGACCTTTTTATGTTGTAGCTAATTAAAATGGTGCAGGCTTGATACAGTAATAAATTAGCCATCATGCTAATGTTGCAGCCATATGCAAAAGTTTATAGTTTAATAGTTAAAAAAAAAACCTCAACATTATCTAAAAGAAACACTCTTCTTCACAGTTTAATACCAGATGATCAAATGTGATGAATAATGCCATAATATGTTTATTATTATATAATATTATTTAAGTTTGTGTTCTGTAGTGAACATTTTTACTATTTTTAGAAAATTAGCAAAATATGTAATCAGGGGTGGAATAAAACTGCATACATCAGTTTAACAAGCTCCAAGGGAGCTATGGTATAGCTGTAGCAAATCAAAACAAGACAGGAGAGAAACAATGACAAATTAGCCACCATGCAAATATTGACTCCTTAGCTCAATTACAGGACAAAAATGTGAACTATTTAATGACAATACCTTTTACATGTATACAAAATATATCATTTGAAATGAATAATACAATGCAAATGTAGATATTTTTCTCATTAGATTGAATGGGATATTTGTCAGTGTTGTGCAAAGCTAGTTCAACCTATCAATAGTTGCTAAAATGCATTTTGGACAGATCAGTTTCTAATAGAGACATAGCATCAGTATGATAGAACAGAAAGCTAGCAGGAACCTCAAAGCCTCTATAAAGAAAAAAAGGGCCTGGTTTACTGAAAATGTCATATTGTGACGTTCATTGTAAGGCAGCACAGAGAACACTTGTATTGATTCTTACTTTGGCATCTAATGATGATTCATTGGGCTACACTGGGTTTGGGAAACTGAATCAGAGTCAGCCTGATTCCTTTCCTAATAGCATGGCCGACCGGATGGTTAATTTAGCCTTTTGGCTGGCAGCCGTAAGCTTCTTGATCCGAGTGGATGACCCGATTATTAAGGACATAAATCTGACCTTTCAATAACTTTATTTAATTATATTTTTTACAAGCAGCTTCATACTGATTCATTTTCTTTTGATACGATACCAGAATCATTTAAAACATACATTGAATACAGATGTGAGGATTTAGGAGTTTTTATGCCACTTTTTTTTTGGGCCACATCTACAGATTTGATTGGATAATATTATTTAGAATCATTTTAGTCATTTAAAGATATTACAGCAGTTACAGGAGAGAAAGTGAGAGATGGGAGGCTGTGGTTGTGCCTTGTTCCTTTATTATGTTATTTTATTACATTTGTGGGCAAAAGTTCATTATGAGTCATCCTCAGAACAGCCTGTACTGGAGCTCTTTAGGATCTATAATGTGACCAAATAGCCACATTCACAGCAGAAAAAATTCTGGATAGTCATTCAGGTAATGTTTTTGGGCCACACAGACTTGCAGTCATTACTTAATAAAGTGTGGACGATGCTGATTTAGTGAAATTCTAGAATAAACACAAAAACATATTTATAGCATGTATATAATATTCAATATGACTTCTAACATTTCATTAAAGCATAACAGAATAAATGGTTTGCAATGCAAACAAGTTTGAACTATGCATACAGTGGTTTGCAAAATTTGGGCATCCCTGGTTAAAATGATATTTAAGTGAGTAGATGAACTGATATTCAAAAGGTATTAAGATGAACTCTTTTTGAAATTTTAAGCATGGTTTGTGTATTATAATTTTTGTAAGATTTTAGAGTGGAAAAACAAAAAGGAAAGCCATTCAAACATTTGGGTGCCAAAAGAGATTTGAGCTGTCAACATTTACCAAAATTTCACACCTTATTTAGCCTGTTAGGACTATGGTTTGTTCACAGCTATTGTTAAAAATGACAGAGTGCAAATTGAAACCTCGATCCTATAACTAGCAGCCATGACCTCATCTACAGTTACCTGCACATAATTAACCTGTGCAAAATTTGGACAACCCCAGTAAATTATGTTTTATTGATTTCCTAAATGAATAACAGACAATTAAATGGCACATTGTGCACTCTGTTACATTTTTGCCAATAACTTAAATTATACAATTACATTTCTGCAGAAAAATGGCATATGTGAGCTTGTTCTGGCTTAATATTTTCCAAACTGAACATAAAATATGGCCTGTGAAAATGTTATGACATGTTTTATTCTGCATGTTTTGTTACAAATACATAGAAATTATGCACTAACATTTTAATTTGTAGAAAAAAAATCATATTTAAGTGAGTATTACTCATCAAATATTTAAACCACTTAACTAGGGTATCCAAATTTCCTCCAAACACGTCTATTACATTCTGGTCTGTAGCATTTGGGTTTTGTTGTTCTAACACTCTACACTGAACTCTGGACTCACAGCTGACCTGATCTCCCCTCCGTGTTCCAGTCTGTCATGCTGGTCCACAGACACAGTGGTGTATGAGTGTATTAATAGCTGTGGACAGATAGTGATTTTTAGCTTCTGAATGCCAAAGAGCCCTCCAGTTCAGCCAGACCCTGGGGGAAGAAGACAAACAAATGGCAAGAAAAAGAGACCGAGACAGGACACTCGCTGTGGGTCGGCCAGAATACATCAGGCTGTTAGCCACTCAGGAGTGAGAGCCAAACAGTCAGGGCAGCCGTTGGAAGGATATTCTCATTTTTAAAGTACCGCCTAAATCACTTTGGCATACTTACTAGTGCACAACCTGTCAGTGACTGATATATTAACATGCCACTATACATGCTAAATGTCATGCTAACTTAAATCATAGTATAGATTATACTGGGAACTTGTTATAAAAACATCATTTTCAAAATTTGATAATATTGTTTATTCATATTGGCATCAGCTAAAAGATATACATTTTCTGTTACTCATGCCAGCTTAAAAATTCTGTATTAGGCCATTCCAAGTTAAGTTTTTAATTGTTATTTTTACTTATACTTTGCTACTTGTGTAGAAACCATAGACACCATCACTATTTCAATGATGCGTACTTCATATATATAGTTATTATAATTATCTGCCTCAAGAATTTAGCACAGTTTGTATTACTTTAATTACAATTTAATCACTGATGCAATAAAGCTTTTTCAGGCTGTTTAGGATTTTTTAAAATTGTATTCTCACATTTTTTTTAAGCTTCCCATCTAGGAAATTTAAAAAAAACATGCATTTGTAGTAGTTCATGAGCGTCAGGTTTATTTATACATTAAAGTAACTTTCTAATTTTTTAAACTAAAATTGAATGTTTAATCAAGGTTGTTTAACTTTTTTATTAACATAACTTTGATCATGTTTGCTCGTAACATTTTCTGCTGGATTTCATGTCTATGAAGTATGAAGAAGTAACTGGCATCATGCTATGCAAAGCTTTCTACAGATTCAATGAAATATGTTCATATTATCATTGCCACATTATCAGTATAGTAATATAACGGTATCTATCATTTTATATATTTATCCACAAAATGATATTTTAATGTAAATAATGTAATACAATGTAAAAATCACTTTACATTGAGGCCATTGGTGGACATTGCGTCTAGAAGGAAATTGTACAAGCTACAAATAGGACACAAACAAACTGATTTTAATGGGGCCCATAATTATGTATCTTTTCCATTTATCAGCAGATAGTATTTTGGCATGCATCATTTTCAGTTATATTAACATACACACATAATCACTGTATAAAAGATGTGACATAAGACTGTGGGTCACTTGAGCATAACGTGTGTATATACACTCACCAGCTGCATTACTGGTCCACAGACAGAACAGAAACACACGTCATGAATCAATACTGTCACTTTGCACAAAGCCTGTACCCCACTGACAGCTCTGTTCTGGAGATGACACTGCACTTTCCTTCAGTGCATGCAGGGAAACTGGCTTAGTGCTAGATCAGTCACATCAGCTGTGAAAAGTGACAGTGCGAGCTTTAGAACTGATGTGTTGCAGAGAGACAATAGAGAGGCAAAGAAATTATGGGATATTGTTGGATTCCAATAGCAACCAAAACAAAAGATCTGTTTTTGTTATTTTAAATGATTGTAGTGTAACCTCTCTCTCTCTCTCTCTCTCTCTCTCTCTCTCTCTCTCTCTCTCTCTCTCTCTCTCTCTCTCTCTCTCAGGGCCGCTGTTCCAGAGAGAACTGTAAGTACCTGCACCCACCTCCTCACCTGAAGACGCAGTTGGAGATAAACGGCCGCAACAACTTGATCCAGCAAAAGAACATGGCCATGCTCGCCCAACAGATGCAGCTAGCCAATGCCATCATGCCTGGCAGCCAGCTTCAGCCAATGGTGAGACTCACTTCCAGCTCAGCTTCTGTTAAAGGGAAAAAAAACCTGAAATCCCTTTAAGGCCTTAATAGGGAAGCATTTTAACTGCTTTACCAGTTAGTGGTGGTGTTTACTAGCTCTACCCTGTTACCGTTTTGTTACTTATTATACTGGGTGATTATCTGGTTAGTGGTGTTAAAAGTCTTTACTCTGCTTTCCCAAAATAACATGGGGTACTGCAGCATCCTCTGACCTCGCACAATGCTGCAGCAACTATCATGATCTGATCAGCTCTCAGGATCAAATACATTATCTCAGATCACATATTTGGGCTGAAAACAGGCCGATACTGATGCATAGCATTATTCTTTCCATCTCTAATTAAAACAGTATCAACATTCAAACAATTAAAGGCATGAAATATGTCACTTTAACTGTAATGAATATAAACTAAATGAGTCTTGTGGATGCACTAGTCCATGTTGTCTGGGTCATACTGAATTCTTTTTAGACACTAGCACTAAAGTAATCACATCCCATATTTAAGCACATTCAGTGCCCACCTTGGCATCAAATGCATGCTCCTAATGTCTTTTTATTCAGTGCCACTTTAACTACACCTCCTCTTCTCAGTTTCCAGAAGTTCCAAAATAGAAGACAGGTTCCACAGGATAATGTAATTAGAGAAATGCTCCTCCAAGAGCCAGTAAATATCACCCAGAGTTCAAATGAGCCAGTGCAACTTAGTCTACTTCCAGTAGTTCCAGTTTAATCACATGGTTCCAATTTAATCGCTCTGCATATTCCAGCTATCAGGCTAGAATGATATACAGGCCACATACTTGAGTGCCAATGTCTTACAACAGACTTGCGCAAAGGGGTGGAATTTAAAAGCACTCCTTTCCAGACGTGGAAAAGTACAGAAAATAGATCATTTTTCCTCTACTCTGACGCAGCTACATTTCATGAGTTTTTTGCCAGGCTACCGTTCTTTAGTAGTGACCTAAACATAGAAACACACACTTTTACACTGAAATAATTCTGCAGAATAGCCTGCCTCTATACACTGATCCTGTATGGTCCTCTATATTCTCCATTTGTCCTCCTGATCTTCATAAATGGCTGATGAGTGCATGTTTATTAATTCTTTGCACTGACCATCTTGTGCTGGTTAACTGGTTAACTAGTTAACATTTTGGGTTCTGGTTCATTCTATCCTGATGGCACTACAGTGTTTACAGCAGGGCTATGAACTCTTTTGATATATGAGAAGTGATGGCAGTTAGATGGCAAGACTATTGTTAGATGGTAAGATTAGAAATGGCTGAAGTATCAGTGCATTACCAGTATGCTCAGTCCTGAACCTTTCTAACATGAAGGTAACAACGATGCAGCTTATACTTTTTGACGGCTCTACATTTTAATGTAGAAATACCTTTTTAAGTGGTACCTTGTTTATGACTTAAAAATGTCTGGAATCCTAGCGTTGGTGGTTCATATTGGGTAAAAAAGAACATCAGTGATATCACCCAACCCCATGATTCATCCCTTCTCTCTCTGTCTCTGCAGCCTTTGTTCTCTGTGACACCGAATCTCACCACTAATGCTGGTGCAGCAGCAGCGGCAGCGGCGGCAGCTTCATTTAACCCATACCTGGGACCTGTGTCCCCAGCACTGATGCCTGCAGAGATCCTGCCCAGCGCACCTGTGCTGATTGGGGGGAGTCCTGGTGTAGCCCCCGTCCCCTCCACCGCTAATGCTGCTGCTGCCGCCGCCTCTGCTGCCGCTGCCCAGAAGCTGCTGCGCACTGACCGCCTCGAGGTAAGAACTTTCTCACTTTCTCATATTAGACATACTTAGATAACCGAATTTAGTTCATTCTGCTTTAAAAGGATTTCAGACTGCCAGACCAATAAGAGAACTATTGTACAGTAAAATAAATAATAAAAAGCTAGGGTGTAAGAAAATGTTCATACACTTGAGTATCACAATGTTATATTTTGTGATGCTGTCACAATTCAGTTCAGTTCACACAATATTGTTTTTTACCAGTTTACATGCAAAGACTGGTGGCAGGGAGTCCATTTTGTGTTGTTTTTAAACCCCAACCACTAGACAGCAGTGTTGTATTCTGTCTTCAGCCATTAGACTCTTCCACTCCAATGTAAACAAGTAGAGCAAAGGCACATTACAGTTTACCTGTCATTTTAATTTGCTTTTAATTTTGCAGTATGTCACAAAGTGTCACAGGTCCTAACTCCTGTATCATGTTGTATTTGTCAAGTTCTTGCCAATCCTCTCTAGCAAAATTATTCTGGCCCACATTTGGCCTTCATCCCCCTTTTCATTTTCTGTTGCCGCATGGATTAACAGCACTTGGGCAAACCTCAGTTGCAAGAGTGAGCCACATGCACTAGATTAGAGCCACATGTCAGCTAAATGATGGTAACACTGTCATATCTCTGCCAGAAGTGGACTACATCTGTTTTAGAACATGTGGCCCAAATAGTTTTTAATATGTGGGCCACTGATGGCTCATATGTAGGTAGCACTGCCATATCTGTGCCAGAGGTCAACCGCATCTGTTATGGTACATGTGGACCAAATGTGTATTTTCAGTATAAAGGCCACATTTGGCTCACATGCAGTTTCCCATGCCAACATTGGGCCAGCAGTGCCATTTCTCACCCAGAAGTGGCCCACATCCCTATGCTATCTGGGCTACTTCTGATGTGATCTGTCACAGCAATACATTTTAATAAATTAAAATGATATAACTTTGTGTTTGCCATCAACAGCCGGGGCCCAAGAGAGCAAAAATTGGCAGTGCTCTCTTTGGGTGGGTAGATGGCGCTCTCACTCTCCCTATCACTTTCACGTTGCAATGTCCGCTGGCTCAGGCGTCTACTGATTGGTCCAATCGGAGCTGGGGACCCTGTGTGCCTTCCTCCGAGCGCGTTAGGCTCTCCAGTGACGGTGTATCAGCGGTGTTTCGAAAAGAGGCAGTCGCTGCAGCACACACAGCGGAGGAGGCTTGTGCTTACCTGCACCATCCTAGAGTCAGGGACAGTGCAAAGTGATGGGGAGAGGCCTAACGGAGGGGATGGGCTAATTACCTACCACTACATTGGGAAGGAGATAAAAATTGGCAAAAACCTAGAAATAAAAAACAAATTATGTTATGAATTTGAATATTTACTGTTTTTCAGTTTGAACAGCAATAAAAACATACAAAATATTATTTGAATAATTTACTTATTAGATTAATATTTAGCAGCTTTATTGAACATTGCACTTGATTAATTCAGATTGTCCATTGCTAATAGAAACAATGAGAGAGAAAGACACAAAGAGTTTTTTTCACTCAGATTGTTTTAATGTGTGAAACGTTTTAGCTACAAGCTTGTTTATGATCTTCAGAGGCTGAGTTTAGCTGAAGGGTAAGCTCACATTCATAAAAAATAAGGGGTACTTCAGGGATGTAATAAGATCAGCCAAAAAAACAAGTTAATTTACAATCTGTAGACTGAGAGTTTAACGTTTTGTTCTTTATTTCACTTTACTAACGTGCATCAGTTAACATTTTAGTCAGTCATTGAAACTGTAAGAGTTATCTACCAGCTAATTTACATCTGTCAGAGTCTAGTGCTGGGTTCAGAATGGTTCACTCATTAACCCCCTGGAGGGTATTTCAGACACTCTGATGTAGTCTGACATGGCTTGACTTTTTTTACAAATTACACCCATTTATTTTTTTTCCCAAAGTGTTACACAGACTTCTGTTCAGCACAAACTCAGCAACAACAGTGTGAAAACAGTAAGAGTGTCATAAATCTATATTTTGAGTAAATCTGCTCTAAACTTAGACTTTCCAAAAGCCTATTTTTAGACGTGCTGATATATGATGAGAAAACACACTCTAAACATTTCTAGCCAAGACTTTTGAGCTCTGACCTGAATAAACAGAGGTGTTGGCTACACATTTGTTATTACAGTGTTTAGAAATTTTATGTGGTTTTATTTCTAAAGCTTAACAAATGTGAGGTGACACTCTGTTTTCCTCAGCCAATAACCCTACATTGAATGTTCATTAGATAGGTGTAAAACACTCAGGTGAGAGGTCTGTTGTTCATGTTAACAATCAGATTCCACATATTCCACAGCTGGCAGTCCAACCAATGGTATGTCCGGAATTACCATGTCATTATCATATAAGTGACAGATCGTGTCATTTAGCAAGAAAATAAAGCTGAGCTGTCTGACTAGTTCTCACAAACGTGTCTCTGCTTATTTAAGCTCCTCTCACAAATATCTAATTATAATTTTGATTCAAGCTATATATATTTGAAAAGTACACCCTTTAAGGTTTCCAGGATATGTTTCATTTTGTTTCTAGGATAAAATCTCGCAGAGTTATATAAATGCATTTGCAGAATTTCTCTTTTGTTCCCACAAGTGGGAATGCCGCCTCGAAAGGGTTAACGTTTTCACTGTTCACTAGCATTTGCTACATAGTGAACTGACTAGGAATTGACCAAAAGGCTTTTAGGATACTATATTCAGAAACACTGCATAATAAAAGAGACACTTTAACAAATTAAACATAGCATAATTACAGTTATGTAGTTACAATTACAGTTACAGTTAAATTTACATAAAAACTGACTTGACTAGAAAATGGCAAATAAATATTCAGAACTGCTCAACTATGGAAAAAAGGTGAGAGTTAGCAACGAGCTAACCTGAACTTCAGCCTCAAACACAGACTGAAAGTCACTGAGAGATTATTCATCTAACAATTTTATATTTAAAAATTTAAAATAAATAAAATAATTAAATTAATAATAAAAATAATTTAATTTTACATGCAAACAAAATGTCTGCACTGATCACATTTTTTGCAATTTGCTGAAGTCTGACAGCCTGCAGTGTTGGCAGGAAGACTAAAGTGTTAAGCACAAGTCTATAGTGATTGCTTCCCCCTAGTGGGCATATGCATGCAGTGCATGTAAATGTGATATGTGCTGGAATAAAAATATTTTTGTAAAATGTGAATTCTTCAAGAAAACACCACATGATATCTACATTATATATCACCCATCAGCCGCTCTGCACTGTACATATCAGTATCAGCCACTGAATAACCCATATTGGTCCATCTCTAGTAAGAACATATAGTGTTTGGTGTTCTGAGAGTTTTGGTCCAGTAGCCAGATGGTTTTATTGTTTTGTGATAGTAAGGATTTTGGTGGATTTATAAACAATTTTCTGAAAATGTGACCTGTGACTACTTTGTGTGACTACTTTAAAGAATCTAAAATCTAGAACATATCTTGGTTTGTTTAACACTTTAAAGTTTAAAGTGTGTTCCTTCATAGTCTGGTTGACTTCAGTATTAATTTACAATGTAGGAAAAAAGAAAAACATTGAATGGGAAGGTGTTTCCAAACTTTTGACTCTTACTGTATAAAATTTCATGCGCTATAACTTTTGCAAAGACCACATTTTATGTTTCATTTTGTTCCAAAGTGTTATATGTAAAAAAGTAGAGGGGAAAAATCACAGAAAATATCAACACATCACAGTACTAACAAATAAAGTAAAAAAAAATAAATAAATAAATAAAAAAAAAAAAAAAAAAAAAATATATATATATATATATATATATATATATATATATATATATATAAAATACATTTTCCAAAGTGTCTAAATACTGTACTAGTGCATCTAAAAAACAATAGAATGTCCTGGAAAAAGTTCTTGTTGTACATAATTTTATTCACTATGCAAAATTATAAGTGATATTACTGTTAAACTATGATCTTACCTGCTTTATTTTATATTCATTACATATAAAGTGACATGTTTCAAGCTTTTTTGTTTTCATGCTGATCAGTTTGGCTTTTAGCTCATGAAAATCAGAAATCCAGAATCTTTTATTTAGAGTTTGAGTAAATATCTATTCAAACAGTATCAACATGAAAACAATAAAAGTCTTGGAATATGTATATAATATAAATATATGACAGTGAATTTTTGAATTAAATTATGTCCACAAATAAACTTATTCAGGATTATTTAGAGTTGCACTAGTATATCTACATTATGATTATGACACTTCAGTATTTATAGACATGAGCTGAGGCTGTTGTGTGAGAATGGTTCAGTGTGCATTTACAAATGATGTAAACAATAAATTTCTGATAACCTATTTAAACTGAATGTTTCAAGGTTTTGTTCTGACAGAGATATTAGGCCTGTGTCAGCTGTGAAGAATAATAGCTTTGTATTATAATTTACTTTTCTGTGTGTGTGTGTGTGTGTGTGTGTGTGTTTCAGGTGTGTCGTGAGTACCAGCGAGGTAACTGCTCTCGTGGAGAGACGGATTGCAGGTTTGCCCACCCAGCGGACAGCACCATGATTGACTCCAGTGATAACACAGTGACCGTGTGTATGGACTACATCAAGGGCCGCTGCTCCAGAGACAAGTGCAAATACTTCCACCCTCCAGCACACCTGCAGGCTAAGATTAAAGCAACGCAGCACCAGGTGAACCAGGCCACAGCCACCGCTGCCATGGTGAGTACTGTCCATACGACTGACCACTGCAGGACCCACACACTTACATATGCATTTAAAAATGCAAAAACATATATATACATGCATGAATGAACAGATAGAGTTACACCATATGGAATACACAGAATGCTCATGTATACATTTACCTGATGTACATTAGCGGCTCTTTTCCACTGGCCAGTACGGTCCAGTAAGGTTAAAAAAACACTGATTTGAGCATTATGTTGTCAGTTCTACTGTGAAATGAACTGTACCTGCACTGAATTCAGTTACCCTTCTTGCATGTTGAACCACGATATGTGGGCGGAGCTAGAAGTCATTCAGGGCAGTAATTGGTCAATTACAGTTGTCACATTCCATAAGTCAACTCATATGGCTGCTAGAATGGCTGTCTGAAGCTCTCACAAGAAGCAAAATTCAGAGCAAAAAGGTAAATCAGAATCTCCTTTGTTGTTGTTGGCCATTGCACAGCCTCCAGAGAACCTTCTTGGTTCTGTTGTACGATAGGCAGGTTGTGGATTGTTTTGGGATTGATTTATTATGTGCACTGCCCAGTGGAAAACACCAATAGACCAATAAATGATTGTTTCATCTCAGGTTGTTGGATATTCCACACTTGGGTTCAACTGTACAATTAACTTTGTCAAGACAGACTATCTACAGCATTTATACATCCTTAAAGGACAACTCTGACACTTCAGCAGTAACTTCATATTTCATAGAAGTTGTCATTTAATGAATATGCTATGTCTGGTCTGTTTTGTTTTTTCATGTAATCTCATCCTTTTTGACATCAGTTCCGGCACAATTAGCCTTTAAAAAAAACTTTAAACAGCATGACCAACAGTGACCCCACGTGAAAAAAAAAAAGTGATTGGTTTTAACAAAGTGTGACAAATGGATTATTTTGTAATCATTCTCCATCAGCAATAAAGATTAGCAAAATACATCCAAACCACATTATCTGCTGCAGAGAAAAGAAAGAATAAAGGAGACGAATAATGGTGTGGATAGTTAATGCTAACGGTAGCTTAACATTTTAAGGTTTTTTACTAAAGGTATGCTGGGATGGGACAAGTGGTGCAGGATTTATAGAGATACAGAGAGCCAAAATAGAGATTCAGAACTGTCCTAAAGCTTAAAATGATCTATATGCTAACATGGTTTTTTTTACTGAACAATGTCGTGATATTTGACCATTTATTGTGGTAAATATCACAATACAGTGTCCTCTCTATACTTAAAAAAACACTGAAATACTACATGTTCCTGTTTAACTGTATATAACAAGTTGCAGGGTGATTTTAATATTAATATTAATATTTTAATATTAATAATTAATACAAAATTAAATAATAATACAATGTTTAAATGTGACATTTTTAACTCTGAAAAATATTGTGATGTGTATACATATTTGTGAAAATATCTTCAAATTTTAGGACATTTTGTCATATTGCTCAACTCTTTGTTAAACCTCAGTAACATTTTAACATTCTGTTTTTAGGGAACATTAATGCAAATTTATCCAAAGTAAAAAAAAATCTGTAACAGAAAATGTAAATGAATAGTTGATTTGCATCAACTGCTGTCACACACCAGTTCCTAAAGGTGGTGTCACATAGTTGGATGGTCATTATAGGAGGTCAGTAAGGGCTATTTTTAAAGCATGTGACTTCTGCTGCATCATCACTTAATGGAAAAATCAGTTTCATCATTTTCACTAAATCAGCTTTTGTTCCTCATCCAACTTTTCAAAATTCACATAAAATTATGGATGGAAAACTGATAACAGATGATAAAAGCTTGCTCTCACTGAGATTTCAGGTTTTTATACAAAATCCATTATGTTGTGGAACTCGATTTACTTACCTTAGATTGCTGATATAAAGTAATGGACAAACATCCTACTTTGGCAGGTTTTATCTAAAGTTCCCCCCTCCATCCCAAATCAATAAAAGATGTATTTTGTATCAAATCAAGTGAAATATGACATTATCTGCAAATGTGTCAGAGATCTCTTTTAGTAGCTTGTTAATGAATGACATATGACTGTATTGCAGATCTGTAGTCCTAGTAAAGTGCCACTAAAGTAATGCTTCTGAGAAAATACTCTAGACTGTGTTTTATTTATTTAATTTATTTAATAAAGTACACATTCACCCATCCACTATGGGGTCATGTGACTATTCTAATAAACATGTAATAAGTATATTAATCATATACAGTGTGTGTAATTGTGTAATGTTATGTATTCCTATGTTGAGACCTGTATGCCCACTAGTAGACAAATACTGTAGCTGTCAGCGCCCCTAAGTTACTGCTGTTGTAGTTCTTGTAGCTGTAAATCTACTATATTGCCGTAGACTTTCCTAAATGACTTTAAAGTGCATGTCAATAGTCCTGATATCCCCTATGTATACTGCATTCCAAATGATTTGTTTTTTATTTGTTTTTTTCTCACCCACCCAAAATGCACTGCTGCCCCCATGATGCACCTCTGCTTGCTGTTTATGTTTATGCGCTTGAACCCCATTGGCCCATTGCCATCATGTGCTCGCTGCCTGCTAATTAAGACGGCTGTCAAATCACTGAAGCGACCCCTCGAGGCCACCTTTGACCTGGTACTATGACCTTTCACCTTTTTGCTTGGCATGTTGCTTTGTCGTAGTGTCTTAACAAACGATAATTTGCAAGCGTAGGTTTTTTTTTCTGTTTTATTTATCGGCTTTGTGTTCTCTTCCTACTGCTGTGTTAGTAACGTGTGTGATCAACTGATTGTGGAAATGATGGTCTAGTAGGGATGGGCATGGCTATTTGAGTGTATGGATATCCATACACTTTAGTATTTTTAAAATTTTACTGAGTATTTGAATAAGGCAGGTGTAGTTTGGAATAATACTCCTATACACCGGTCAGCAATAACAACCACTCAATTTAACAGCTAACAATGACGATCTTGTAACAGTGGTGCATGTGAAGGTCTTGGAGATCTTAGACGGTAAGCAAATATTCAGTTCTCATAGATGATGGAGAAAATATGAAAGCCATTTTGACAAGAGCCAAATAGTTCTGGCCAGACTTTTGGGGGGAGTTCCCAGCCAAAATGATCAGTACCTACTCACAGTGGCCTCCAAATTCCCCAGATTCTACAGGATTTTGACGTATATGATGAGTAGTAGTCAAGTTAGCAAATTGGTTTTAATGTTATGGCTGACCAGAGTAATCTATATATTATTATTATTATTATTTGACTGCAGGAGGATGTCGGATCACAAGCATCTGATATATCCTAGAAGTGTAATGGTCAAAGCTGTATTTATTTATCAATATACCATACCTGTCAAAAGTGTGGACACACCTTCTCCTTCAGTTTTTATTGATTTATTTATTTTTATTTTCTTTCCTACATTGTAATTGAGTACTGAAGTCATCCAGATTATGAATTAATACATAAGGAATCATGTAGTAAACATAAAAGTGTTAAACAAACCAAAACATGTTTTAGATTTTGCTTCAAAGTAGACACAACTGATGTCTCAAACACATTAAGAGGCAAGAAATGCAAGTCATGAACTCTTGACAAGACAGCTGTTAACTGAAAGCCATTCCAGGTGACTACCTCATAAAGCTGACTGAGAAAATGCCAAGAAAGCTGCATCTAGGCAAGAGGTGCCTACTCTGAAGAATGTAAAAAATAAAACATATTCTGGTTTGTTTAACACTGTTTTGTTTACTAAATAATTACATATGTATTTATTCATAGTTTGGATGACTTTAGTATTAATCTACAATGCAGACAATTTTTTAATAATTATAACCCCTGAATGTCCCAAAGATGTATCCAAACATTTGACTTGTACTATCAATATATTAGCATAGTAGTTTATTAAATCACCTATACCTAAATCAGCCCAAGCTTCTCATGCTAGTTATTTACTATAATCGAATGTTAATCAAATGTTACATTTAATTTTTTACATTTTATTCTTCACAAATTTAAAACCAATTCCTTAGTGAAATATTTAAGTTATGTTTCCGTAAAAATGAGGATATGTGAATAGCAAAAATGTTCCAAATGCCCATTCTTACAGCATAAATACAACAAACTCTTTATTTACCTGCCTCGTATGTTAGAAGTTGTGCAAGAACATCAAATATGGTCACCTCCAAAAATAAAGATAATTATATATCATCAAAATGTACATTCGTTTACTAAAAATCCAGAATTCCACAATCAGATCATCACGTGTAGCCTATTCCTACAGCATAAGGACAGGATCAGGCATACTAAACTGTGGTGTCACAGCTCTTATGTGTCTGTACAGTATCTACGTATATCTTCAGCGTCTGTGTATTATGCATGTTCAGTAGCTCTATAGTGCATGGGGTAACTGGGGTAACTTGGGGGTAAAAACTCTGGCAGTCTGGGTATCAGCTATGTGGTAGTCACCTGAGCAACAGATGTTAATAACCTATGTCTCATATTTCGCAGATATCATGGAGAAAGCAGTGCAGCTTTGTTTTATTTTCAGTTGAAGCTTTGAGTTTCTTTTTTTTTTTTCTTTTTTTTTTTTCTTTTTTCTTTTGGTCCCTCTTTGTCTGCGATACATTTTTAGTAGAGCAACGCTTGCTTCATTTGCTCTGAAGTCAGCTTAGGAGCGTTAAAATTTAAGATAGTTTGCTAATATAGTGTATATATGTTTGAATCTGTATATTCATATGTTGTGTATATCTAGTTAGAGTTATGGCACTGTTGCTTCTGCTTGTGGCGTAGTCACGTGTAGGCTGCTGCTTGCCTGCTATTATTTTTTGTTTTGGTTTGTTGTTTTTCTTTTTTTTTACGTTTTTTTGGTCTACAGTGTCTTTTTGTCCTGACAGTAACTCTTGTTTATGTTCTCTTCCCTTCCTTTTTTATTGTCCACCCTTATCCCACTCCGTTCCACGTTTTCCCTCATGCAAAACAGGGCATTCCTCATAGTGTAATGCCTCCTTTGCCAAAGAGACCAGCCCTTGAGAAAACCAACGGTGCCACCGCCATGTTCAATGCTGGCATGCTGCAGTACCAACAGGCTCTGGCCAACATGCAGTTTCAGCAGCAGGCAGCCTTTATTCCTTCAGGTAGGGTATCCTGTCACCAAAGGCAAAGGCCAGCAAAAAATATTTCAAGGAAGACTAATTAATCAGAACGGGCAGTGCGTTGTTGGAGACTCCTCATGATCCCCACATATGCTTGAACCAACAAAATCTCACAATTGGGTATTTTTTTTTTACTGACCTATCCATGTTTCAACCCAAAGTCTTTATGCAAATCTGGCCATTTAACAGCCATCTTTGCAATGCTTTCGTTCAAGTCCAGGCTGCTGTTTTTGTGAATGGGAAGGAGTCTTTACACAAGACACTAAAAGCCACAGAAACATTTCAAATGTATTTGACTCTGCTGGTAAAATCTGATGATATTATTTGTAGTGTTTCACTGACATCATGTCAGAACAACATTATTTAGGATGTTCTGTCTACTACAAATAGACCACTAAGGTGGAGAGGGTGGGGCTTTTTCTCGTTGATGCCTTTACCAGCAAGATGATGGGCCTTTTGTACTTGTCGGATAGTTACAAGTTATCCCATTCATTTTTCAACCGGTGCCCGATCTCTTAAGAGTCCAACCTGAAACGCGTTCTTTTATAACTTGTTTGGCAGCTTGTTGCTAAATATACATTAAACATAATAAACTTTAGTGTGTAAGTCAGTTTTTTTTATATACATGTTATGATTGATGTTTTTTTAAGATTATTATTCAAGCTAACATTATCATGAATGTTAATGCATTGTTATTTATAACATTTCTGTCATTTGCCTAGTTTTGATTAGGTACAACATAGTTCAGCTTAGTAGCATAGAACTGTAAACTTGAAACCCAATATTATATAC
Organism: Crenuchus spilurus; assembly: GCA_036984385.1. Taxonomy (NCBI): domain Eukaryota; kingdom Metazoa; phylum Chordata; class Actinopteri; order Characiformes; family Crenuchidae; genus Crenuchus; species Crenuchus spilurus. The sequence continues at coordinate 14,235 of BRDA01014294.1, read as the reverse complement.
TTACTGTTATCACACATGGGGCTACAAGGTCTCATAAAAATAAAATAAAATGATAAAAATAATGTATTTAATGTTATTTTTCAGTTCAGTTAAAATGCATAAATTAAATTATTTTAAAAAGTTTAAAATGTATGTCCAGTGTGTGTAAAGATTTTAAAAGTTTTTTTTATAATAGAATAATAATATTTTTACTATAATAATATAGATTTTTATATTTATTAAATAAGTTTCATGTAAAATGTTTCTTTCATGTTATGAGGGCCATAAATCATTTTTTGAGTGATGTGTCAGATTTTAGTCTTTACTACCTGAAGTTTCTCCATCTTGGTAGCATTTGCTATTTGTGGGCAGAACATGGAAAGGTCCTGAATAAATCTGGCAAATTCAATGGCAACAATGTCACAGAAAAAGAATACCTGTAACTTCTTTGTGAGATAAGGTTGAGCAAATGTGTAATTTATATAGTGTATTTATCTACTACATTTATATTTAAATGTGGTAAATAAATACATTGAATATAAAATGCAGCATATACTAGTTTATCATATTTCACTTCTGAATGAGTTTGATTGGATTTAAATACATTAAGATCACTACAATGCTGAGGTAAGTTGTATGTTGTACATATGTTTGTTTGTTTTTCATTTAATTTTACTGTGAATATTCAGTTGTTTTAAAATTATTTTGCTCAATATTTTGGTAAATAATTATGCATCCTAAGTTAGATCTCTTTTCATAATGGTTCATAGTTACTAAAAGTAAAATACAAAAGTCAAAAGTGTGGACACACCTTCTCATTCAATGTTTTTCTTTTTTTCCCTACATTGTCATCCAGACAAGTCATCCAGACTATGAAGGAACACATAAGGAATCATGTAGTAAACTTAAAAGTGTTAAACAAACCAAAACATGTTTTAGATTTTAGATTCTTCAAAGTAGACACTCAACTGATGTCTCAAACATATTAAGAGGCAAGAAATGCAAGTCATGAACTCTTGACAAGACACAGCTGTTAACTGAAAGCCATTCCAGGTGACTACCTCATAAAGCTGACTGAGAAAATGCCAAGAAAGCTGCATCTAAGCAAGAGGTGCCTACTGTGAAGACTGTAAAATATAAACATATTCTGGTCTGTTTAACACTGTTTTGTTTACTTAATTAAATATTATTCTGTATTTCTTCATAGTTTGGATGACTTTAGTATTAATCTACAATGCAGACAATTTTTAAATAATGAAAAACCCCAAACTTATGTAACCAAACTTATGACGGGTACTGTACATTTGTATTTGCATTAAGTTTCCTCAAAATTTAACTATATTTCTCAGACCATATTTAACAGAGCTCAGATATACAGCTCAAGTTATCCCCATTCTAAAAGCTCATTATTGTCTTGCTGAGCAGCCTCACTGAGTTCACTTCCCTCTGACTTCCACACTGTAGATCACTCGTTCCACAACTAATCAGTCTTGAATGTATGATTCCCTTTAGGTTTTTATTTTAAGTTAATGTCTACTTTGTGTTGTCATCTCTCTTTAATCTAACCAACCTTGTGATGGGCTGTTTTGATTCTTCTCCCCTTTTCCAATCCACTTCCTGTTGCAATGCATGATGGGCAGGCTCAATATTGTGCATGACTCCTACAGCGAGTGTGGGTAGGTCTCTAGCCTTCCTCCCTTACAGCTTCTCTCACGCCATCGAAATCCACACAACTCATGCTGATAGCTTATAATGCAACTCTAACTCATTGGTCCTGAGACTCAAAATTTCTGAAAAGGTTCTGCTTATTAGACATTGTTCCACAGCCACCAGTTTTTGAGTAATGTGGGTTTTGGTGGTTTGTGAGACATATGATTGATCATGGGAACAATGTAAAGTGAATGTCTCAATGTGTTGATTTGCACTACAAAATGCAGTTTGTAGGGGTCCAGGCACCAAAGTGCTAAGCAACCCTGTGTTTTTCCTTTGTGCTTTTCCTCATTATTTTAGCTTGAAATCACATTGAAATGATTATTAACTGTCATGTCTTGCCTTTCTCTTCTGTTTACCTTTTGATTGTATCAGCACACGTGACACTATGTTCCCTAATATATGCACACTAGTGTATTACATTTGTTTCAAAATGGCTTTCTGCTGGTGTACAGACTACACAACAACATCACCAATGGTAAATCAATGGCGTCTAGGTTATTTAGTAAAGTTATACCAGTGCACACTGGGTAGGCACTAGTGTGACTAAAAATGCTAACATGGCTAATAGTGAAGGAAAATTGAGTAATTAGCTGATTGACAATTAGCTGATTGAAGCAGTAATACAGTGGAACCTCTGTTATTGTTCATCAACATTTTTGGAGGGAAATTTTGTCCCAGTTATTGTTCATCCCCCCGGTTTTCATTGCCATGCCCACATGACTCACCGCTAATTTCGCGAATACAATTCTGTTTTTGTTTCTCGTTGTTTGTGTGATAACACAAAACAAACTAAAACACGTCACACTAAAGCGACAGCGCGCAGAGCTATCACCTGATAACAGGTGCAAAAACAAATAGCAACCGAGAACTGGTGTACAAAGTAAAGGCTGCTGACTGGACCACACCAGCATGCTCTAAAACAGAACATAAACCTGTAAGAGTGATGTTAAATGTTCATGTATTAGTCCTTTGTATTAATTTCTCATTGTGTTCTGTATGTAAAACTATAGTTATTCTATATAAAATGTATTTTTTGTTATTATTGTGGAGTGTCTGGAACAGATTAATTGGATCTACATTATTTCTTATGGGAAATATAGCTTCAGTTATTGTTCTTTTCAGTTCTCATCAGGCACTTTAGAATGGATTAATGATGAAAACCGAGGTTCAACTGTATTATGTCTATACTGTGGTTGATTTGAGTTATGGAACCAAATGTTATGACCACGCTATGTGCTAACTTCCACATTTGTTGGCCCTGTTAGCATGTTTTTGTCCAACCAGCTAGTCTTTGGGTTTACCGTTGATGCTTTTAGTGTGTAGTAAGGCTTTCTCCCTCTCCTATCCCTTCCTCATCTACTCATACACTCCCTTCACATGTGTACACCTGTTGGCCACACTCCTTTGTTTGTGTGCTTACATGATTTTCCCTCTGAAAAGTACCCATGATGCACGGCGCTTCACCGGCCGCTGTGTCCGCAGCAACCACGTCCGCCACTAGTGTTCCCTTCGCATCTGCATCAGCCAATCAGGTTTGCCCCCTTTATGGCTCTCTCTCACTCTCACTCTCTCTATCTCACTGTCTACAAACCCCCGAGGGATGGTCCAGACTTTTGGAGGACTTTATCTCTCCTTCTTGTGGGCCTATATTTTTATTTCACTCATTTGTATTTCAATGACTTTCAGCAAAATCATTTTTGGCCATATATATAATAGCATTTGTTGAAGTTGCCCATGTTTTTTTTTTTATCAAAGTGTTCATTGTGGTTATGAAGGTAATTAGAAGATAGTATTTGTGATGAATTATTTTTCCTGATCTCTTCTCCACAGACTAGCATGATTTTTATCTGTTGGTAATGGTGAATAGCATTTTAATATTGTTGTTTTTGTCCCTTTTTATTTTGAGGACTCTTCTCTATCAAAGCTGACTACCAACGAGTACATGCAATTGGTATGTATATGGTAGTTTTTTTTTACATACATCCAGGTTGTAATTGTAAATGTAGTTGTAATTTTTTTACAGTCTTGTGCTTATTTTCACTGGTAAATAATCATGTCAGTTGTGTATCTATACTGAAGTTTGTATTTGGCAGCATCTTTATCTTCTGGATTCTATCCTACACTAACTACGGATTCTTCCTTAGTAAACAGTATTTTTAAGTCTCTGGATAAGAGTGTCTGCTAAATGCATCAGTAAACGTAATTTGTAATTGTCCTCTACGTTTACACATTAAGTAAGCCTGTAGATATTCATTTGGAGAATTAAAGCTGTTGCAGAACATACTATTTTAGGCTATTTGTTTCATATGTAAATCCACCTACATCACTATGCAGTTAGCTATGAACTCAGCTGCAAACTTAGGTCATCACAGAACAACACATTTTACTGCCCAGGTCAACAAGCAGGAAGAATGGAATACACTTGTTGACGTCCTCCTTTTGTATAAAGCCTTTTTTTTAACTAATGAGCAATGCCATTTTCTCTTCTTTTGTGTAACTAAGTTCATGTTTAGTCCCACCCTATTTCTTTTTTTTTTTTTTTTTAATGTCAAGATTTTCAAATGGAGAATTTTAATTTTTCACTTTTACTAATATGTGTGTGTTTTTTTTTTTTGTTCCTTAGATTCCAATAATATCTGCAGAGCATCTGACTAGTCACAAGTACTTGACTCAGATGTAGTCACAGTCCGGATCAGTGAGTGTAATTCTTAGTTCCTATTTCTAAATCTTGATTTTTCTTAATCTTTCCAGTAGTTTGTACCGTGGGTGTGGATAGCTGCCATCATTTTTCTTCTGAGCTTCAATAGTTCTGGCTAATTTACACTGAGCACATCAAAATAACAGTAGAACCATCTCCTTGTATCTACACTCGTTGTCCATTTGATCAACTTTGCTTGACATACAGGTGCACTTCGTAGCTCTACAATTACAGACTGTAGTCCATTTGTTTCTCTGTATACTGTATTATCCTCCTTTCATCCTGTTGTTCGGTGGTCAGGACCCTCAAATATTATTTGGGATTATCAGGACTGCAGTGACTCTGATGTGGTGGTGGTGTGTTGCACTGTTAAAAGTGGATCAGACACAGCAGAGCTGCTGGCAGCTCACTGTTCACTCTATTAGACACGCCTACGTTGTTGGTCCAACTTGTAGATGTAAAGTTAGAGACAGTAGCTCAACACAGTTTCCTTTAGTCCTTCATTTGTGGTCATAGGACATTGTTAGCTAGATATGTTTGGCTGATTCTCGGTCCAGCAGTGACAGTGAGGTGTTTAAAACCATCAGCATCTCTGCTGTATCTGGTCCACTACCACCACAGTCTGAGAATGATCCACTACTCATATAATAGCTGCTCTGTGGTGGTCCTGATCAGTGAAGAACAGAATGAAAGGAGGCCAATAAAGTATACAGAGAAACAGATCGACCCCAAAGTGCACATATATAGTCAAATGGACAATGAGTGTAGAAAGAAGCAGGTGGGTTTAATGTTATAGCTCACCAGTATATATGGTCACTGGCAAAAATATTTCAATGTATTCAGTGATGCAGCTGATTTTTATTGTTTTGCCCAAGACTGATATTTTACATTTTTACTACTAATATAGCTATGCATCATTACTTTTAGATCCGTACACATAGAGAACATTATGGGCCAAAGTTATACGATAGCCAAACCATGTCACTATGTCCCATAATACCACAGTCAAAACCTTCGACTTCATTTTTAAGTATTTCTGTATTTATTTAACCATGTTATTTAACCAGCTACATTTTACAACCACTGTAAAATTCACAAATAATGGACCAATAGAAATGGTCCAAAATTAAATGCAGGCTTGTGTTCTGATAGCGACATTGAGATTATAATTCTGTATATGCTGTCAGTGGTTTTGCTTATTTTTGAAATGCTTTTTATTTGTTTTCTTTCCAGATCGAATGAATGTGCTGATGTATTACCTGGGACGACACCTTAACACAGATAAACATTAACATTTGAAATGATAGAACATTCAGATTCATTCTAGTCACATGTACCTTTGGGGTATTACTAGTTCACTGATAAGAACATTTAAAGGACTAGTCTATAATACATTGATCAGCAGAAAAACATATGGAGTGACCTTAGATGCGAGATGTAGAAGAGCAGCTGTGTACGTGTACACACACCCAAAAGTAGTCTGTTGGCATTCATGTCTAAGATAGATCTAAAGTACTGGTACGTGGATAGACCAAGAGATTCTTCTTTATTACTATTATTATTATTATTATTATTATTATTACTGATTTTATTTTTTCTTCAAATTTATATAATTTGTCAGTAACACCTTACTTAACGTTAAAATTAAAAAGCTGGTTCTCCATGTCCAGATGGTAGATTTTCAGTGAAGGCCATTGGCATTTCACTTCAGTTCAAGACTAGGCACAGTCCATGTTCAGGACACAAAGTATTATGATGCCTTAGTAGGGAATTATAAAAAATGTCAAATTTAAGGAGGTTTAAACTCACTATGAAGGACATGAGCTTGGGTGTGGTTCAGCATAATTGGAGCAGTGTTTCTTCAAATGTAGAGAAGCAGGTCCATGTTTGTGCTTGTGTGCCTGTTATAGAACATATAGTTCACCTTCCAGTCTTAATTCTATTAGTCCATTAGGCCACATTAGTTTGGACACCCCTAGTGTGGTGTAGGACATTATATCACATTATGCCTACTGAACCATATTCAGAGCCTATACGCCAATGTCTATTGATCTCTAGCTCATTGTCTGTTTTGTAAGTAGTCATAACAAAATATTTTAGCCGATGTTATAAGACAACATAGGTGTATTATAAGTGTTTATAAGATGCGCTAATTGTAACGTCAAGTGAAGCGTTACTGATTCACCGTATGGTTTACAAAATTGCAAGGACGCACCTTGAATTCAAAGACAATTACAATTCTACATGGCACAATAACATTCAGCAAAACATTCAACCGCAAGTAGATTGCTGCATTTTAAAAGTTCTGACCTCCAGTAAAAGCTAGCTGGTAGAAGAAAGTCAGGAAAAAAGTAGACAAATGAATGTTTCGGGGATAAAAAAAAATAACAAAAAGCAAAATCATTCTGACCTTTTCAAAGCACATCTTACCAAGCTTCACAATGGGCTACACACCACACATACAAACAGAAAGTGTTATATCGGCAGTGTTATTCTGTTTACCGGATTGTTTTTGAGACTCTTGTTTTTATACATAATTTCACAACCGTATGAGCTTTTTTTAAAAAAGAATTTTTATTGTTGTGTCTCTAATGCTCTTGATGGCTTTTCCATTCAGCCTTGTAGTTCTTAATAGGCCTTTCAACTTGCATGAAAACAGGGTTGCCTTTTTCCTTCCTGTTGCCATATATATATAGTCATATCAAAATCTTATGACCACCCCTGGCTTGGAAGTGCCGTGTGATAGGTATCACTGCATGTATAAAAAGCGAGCCCACCAGTCAGTTGTAGCAGAGTGTAAAACCATCATCATGGGCAAAGATGAGAGTTGTTCAAAAGGGCATGAAAATAGTGTCCCAGGTGAAACATGGTGGAGGCAGCATCCCAGAAACCGCTAACTCTGTGTGATGGTCTAGGGCTGCCATAGTGAAGGTGTACCGAGAATGGACTTCTTGTACTTTGAGAGCCTCCCAACAGCATAAAAGTGGTGGCCCAGACATCATTGATGCAAGAGGAGAACAATAGCTCTGGCGAGTGGTACACACCAATGAACACACCACAGTGAACCAGTTAAAGATCACAGCAGCGACAATGAGAGTTTCTGAGATCACCATTGAGTGAACACTCCAAACCAAGGATTTGGTTTTCAATATTAGGTAGGTGGTCATAACATTCTGATATGACTGTATATGTATATATTTGATGGTGTGTGATGGAGAATGGGAATGGGTATTGGTAATCACCGCATGTCTTTGCATTTTAATGCTAAAGACACAGACTCTTAGAGCTCTTAGCACAGAGTGGAGAGACTGTTTCCAGTCCCCATAAAGAAAGAAACAAAGTGGGGACTCTAAAATGAACGCTGAAAGAAGCACTGCTTGAATTGGTGTGGTTGGTTACAGATTGATTGTGTTTCAGATTTTAGTTTGTTTTGTATATGGGAAAATCAGATATGTATTTGGTTCAGGTTTTTGGGGAGTCTTTTTTTTTTCATAAAGATTTTTGTGCCATTTTTTTGTTTTTATTTTATGAGTTCTGATCTCAAACAGCCTTTAGCCTGTGTACAGCAAAAAAGAATAATGTCTCTCTTAAGTTGTGCCAAAGTCATTTCCTTCTTTAATTTTACTGGCTTTTTCTGGGCTCTTTATTTTAGCAGGTACGGCCAAATTAGTTACCAGCAAAATGGAGCGTCCTCACTTTCAGACATGACTCCAAATCAAAGTTCTCGGCTGGTTTTAATTCCAGAGTAATGTAGTCAAGCCTAAACATTGAGTAGTCTCTTTTTAATGTCCAAACGTGTGCCATTCAGGGTTGGGTTCAGTTTAATGCACAAAGAGATTGAAATGATTGGAAGTCTCACTGAATGTTGTAAATTGTACTTCAGCTCATCAGCTGGGTTGAAATGGAATTGACTCCAACTCTTATTGCTGTTCTTGCTATTCCTTCACTGAGGCCTTAGATTTAAGTTCATGTTTTCACCCGATGTATATTCAGTCACAAAAAAAATTTTATCGTTCACATATTTTACTATATTTTTATTAATCATACTACACTTACTGCTCACTCTTACTTTTACTTCAAGAACCTTAACTAGAATCATATTGCATATTGCGTTTGCATGTTTAGTTTGTGGAGTTATCTTATTTTGTATTTGATAATATTGTCATAGAACTGTTTTAGATTTTAAGAAATGTATTCTACCAATTTATTTCTCTTTTTTTTTGTTCAAGTAATTCATGTTTAGGGACTTTTATCGATTTTATGTTGTACATTGAACTTTTTATTGAAGATCGATGTTCGAATGTTTCTCCTTTATGAACTCTCTGTTTGAATTTGATATTGATTGTCTTTTGTTTTGATATTTTGGATTTTGAGAAATAGCTGAGTTGTACGTATTGAGCGGAAGCAGTATGGCAGTTGTTAATTTAACAGATTTAATTTTTGTACGTTAAGGAATCGAGAGCATTTCAAAATATTTCGTTAACATGTTGATCATATGTGCTAGAGTGAGAAGTTGTTTTCTACTGTATCCATTTCAGAACATGAAATTGTATTTTGATATTTCAAAAGAACCTCCCTGGACATCAGGCCAAAAAAAAAAACTACAAAAAAAAAACAAACAAAAAAAAATATATTAATGAGCAGCGACATATATCCAGAGAATTTTGAATATTTACTAAGAGTGATACATGGGGTTGTGCCTCCGAGGGATGGGGGGGCGGGGCCTTTGGCTGCAAGAGAGAGAGAGCCATAAACCCAAGGGACAAAGGTTGACTTTTTGCACTTCTGTACATAGTCAATATAAAACAAAGAAAAGAAACATGTATAATATGGAGATCTTATTTTGAATAATAAAAGATTCTATGAGAAATTTTGTTAGGATAATTTAAGGAATAGAGTAATAGACCAGCTAACAGACTATGCTTGCAGAAGTGGCACAGCTGTTTTTATTATTACTTTAAATCATCGCCTATAAAATAAGAAAAGAAAAAAAAAAGCTTAGCGTTGCTCCGCCTTAATTACATGTGCTGCCTGTCTTTTGAAGGTCAATGCCAACCAAATTTGGCAAGTAGTCTCACATTTTTCTATGTATGTTGTGTAATAAAAACAAAAACTTTAATTGGACTTTTCTGTTAGAAATTTGCAAAAGTTAATCAGTAGTCACCGAAAGTCACCAAAGTAGAAACAGAATGGATTAAAATATTTCATTTTCCACTTACCGCTGATACAGTTCATCAAACAAGACCAGATTCTTTAGTCTGTAACTGGAGCTGTGAGCAAACATTGCTAACAAACACTAGAACTCAATAGTCACCCAAAATATGGCTTAGACTAGTGGAGTTTTGCTATTTTTATATCCTCTTGGTTCTTCAAATATTGTTTAGTAAAGAAAATGGTTCTATATAAAACCACGAACACTCAAAGAACCCAAAAGGTTCTCTCCATGATGAAAAGGTTCTTCAGATTGATGAGGAATGTGCTCTAGATAGTTCTGTACAGAACCTTTCTGAAAATGGTTCTATGTAGCGCCAAAAATGGTTCTTTTATTATTACAAGCTTGTCATTGTAACGATAACCCTTTTTGAGGCTATACAGAACCATCTACAGCACATTCCTCATCAGTCTGAAGAACTCTTTCTTCATGGAAAGAACCATTTCCTTTACTAAAGAACCCTTGAAGAACCCTTTAAGAGTGTAGATCAAAGTACATAATACAATACATGGCATTGACTAGTCTGTGAGACCTGGACTGGATGTGGTTTGAGTGCAGGTAGGAACAATGGGTGACTATTGAATTCTAGTGTTTGTTAGCAATGTTAGCCTCACATCTCATGTTCTAAACTAAAACGTGGTTGATCAAATCTAGGGTAAGTGGAAAAATCTGTAAATCACAATAACATTTTCAGCTGTCTGACAGAAAGATCCAGCTAAAGAATGCTGTCACATCTTTATTGCACATCATACCAGTAAAATCTGAGGAATGTTTCTAGGACGTCTTGAGTTCCTTTGGACTCTTTAAAGTTGGCAGCAAGCTCTTCTCCCTCTGCCACATGCTAGCATTGTGTCTCATCGTTGTGCTCCTCTGTGGAGGGAAAAAAATGATTTCTGTATCTCTTGAAAAACATACTTACAAAAAAATTGCCTTGAGCCTGGACATTGTTAACTGCATGTAGAGAAGATTTAACATGATAAAAATCCACATTATAGATAAGTAGGTAGGTCAATAAGTTATCACAATACTGCAATTCTCATAGTCACAAGTGCAAAATAATAATAAGAATTTTTTTAAAAATAGTCTACTGTTGACAAATATCAGCGTACATTAAATGTTTTAAATCTGAAGTTAAACACTTTTTCACCAGAATCCATTTGACCATAAAGGTAGATGTGGTTAAAAGAAGAAAAAGAAAAAAAAAAGTTAACTTCAAAACGACCCAGTATGCTAGCATAAGCCTTACACAACATACTGCACACACAGTTCCCTTGTGTTATAGTAGGCAACCGTGCCTTCAGCAGGACAAGGACACCCACCAAAACAAAGGAAACACAAATGAATGTAACCTCCTAATCTCCGTTTGAGGTTTTTACTCACTTTTAAGGCTGCTGCACAAGAGCTAATAAACCAAAGCATCACTCCCCTCCAACAGACACAAGGCCAAGTGCTGCACTGTGTCTGCCACAGCTAAAACACAGGTGGTCCTACCTGCTGAAAGCACCCGCTTTAATGGACGCTTAATGCTCACCATGTAATCTCACGCCCACTCTTTGCTTACAGTTGCTGTAAGATCTTGTACCTATGTTTTAAAAAAAAAAGAACGAAAATGTTTTATGCACATTTATTATTGTTATAATTGACTCGCTGTTATGAATTGAACAATTAATAAAAACCAAAATTGATTTGAATTGAAAATGGACTTGTGTTTTAGATTTCTCTCCTCGCACACTCTCTCTCGCTCTCTCTCAAGAGATTTTTTTTTTTTTTTTTTTTTTTTTTTTT
>BRDA01014292.1:2963-14345 GCA_036984385.1 Crenuchus spilurus | reverse complement strand
GCCAACGGTAAAACAAAGCTACAGCACCATCGAATTTGAGTGGCCAATTCGTCATTACAACACAAACGGTTTTTGCTAGCCTCGTTTGTCCTTTTAGAACTACTGTAGAAACATGGTGATGCAACATGGCGGCCTCAGTCGGTGTTCGACCCGCGAACAATGTAGATATAAATAGCTTATTCTAAGGTAAAATAATCAAATGACTTCTTAGTTTATAATGATTAGATGTGTTTTTAATCATTTTTATTAGTGATTATCTTAAATTCTGATAAAAGATAATCCGAAATATTACATACTGTACCATTAATTAATTTTACTTGAGACAATTAATCTCTAAGTTTCTTTTGTTTAGGTCTGAACAAACTACTGAAGTCCATCAGCAGTTACATTGATAGCAGACAGTAAATTGTTTCTATACTACAAAAAACTCCAAAACCTGTATCAATTATTTATGTACATCGTGTACACTTCGTTGACTGTTCTACTGACTTCATCCAACACAATGTTTCCGTTATATTTCAGCTAGCAAATATATATTTTTTCCCATGTTACCAGTCAAGGGATTCCATTGTGTGAAACTTCCCGCCACAGCCTCGTCTTGTGTCCATGTGATCTTTGTTTACATACTGTTGTCCCCGCCCTTGTCTTGTCATGCCCTGTTATCATTGGCTACACCTGTCTTTTCTCATTGCACAGCCCTGTTCCCCAATCCCTAGTCCGATTATGTTTGCTATATAGGTTCCATTGTGTCTCACAGTCCTTGTCTGTCATTGTTTGTCACCAACATCATGTAATGTCAACCATGTTTGTCCTTCTAGTCATGTCTGTCATTGTAGTCATGGTCTAGTCTCCAATAAGAACTTTGTTGTCATGACCCACACTGCATCCATCTCTTCTACACAACCTGGCACATTGACGCAGACTACGCACTGTGCGTGGGGCCTCATTTGTGGATGGGGGCACCACCTAAAACTTCGCTGCGCACCCCCAACCACACCCCACCCCACCCCTCAAACCCTCATATTAGGATCCATATCCAAAGTAATCTTTTCAGATCCTTTTTTTATTTTTCTTTGATATAAGACAGTACTTAAAAATTGGACTGGACTGTAAAACACTGGCATGATATTTTAATACATGATAAGCTGAGCTCAGTATGAGGAACTGGGTTTTGCTGCAGTTTGTTTGGAGCTTATAGCTGAAAAACGTGCTGTTTGGAGATTTGTGGAGGACCTGTGACTGTTGTTATGGTTGTTATGGATCTTCATTTTGCTCTGGTCCTTCTTTGGAGCACTGGTGGTTGACACTGATAAAGTGGACAGCGCTCTCCACTCCGGGGAAATGGATGGCATGAAAACAAATGCTGTCTGGATAATGTAAATCTGCACTGTGTGCAAGTTCACAGTTTCCTAAAAAAGCCATAAAGTCACCAGTGTGTGGGTTCCTGCAGAAAGCACTCGGCTCCTGTGATATGTCTTAGTCACTCGTTGCTTATGTGGCTGAATTCTTATGTTTAAATGGCCTGTAGTGTGCGGTCTGGGATTTAACTGAGTAATAGATGATGAGGTTTAGACTCATACATGCACACTGAGACACTCAGTGTCTGTCTTGCTTGTAACATGTCTATTGATTCTTACTTCTCTCTTGACCTCCGGAGACACTAAAACACTAAACCCTCACCCCTGACATTCACAGCTCCTCTGTGAGAGGTTGGTTTGACGTGAAGAAATGACGTAACGTAAGACTCAGTGCTATGTCATTCATTCATTCATTAACCTGACTAATCATAACCCTCCACCTGCATATATAAAGATCTAACTTGCATGCTGATGTTACAACGCTTTCCTCTTACCTCCCCATCACCACCACCAGTTGGGTCCTGGTCCTGTTGTCTAGGAGTTGGCTCTGCCCCCTGCCTTCCTTCTTCTCAGCAGGACCACCGTCCTGATGCTCTGAGACCCTGGTCCAGACAGGGCTTACGCCAAAAAGACTTTAAATCCTTTTTACTTACAAATAAATAATTGTTCAAATCAAAATATGCAATTAAAGTCTATGGCATTAAAATTTCCTGAATCTGAGTCTTCATGACAGAACATTGCTTTTGTCCATCTAGTATTTTACTTTGTTACATTTTTTTTCATTCATTTTTTCTTTATTTTTGCAAATTTTCATCCATTATCCCCATGTAATAATTACCAAATAAACCATCCTGTCCACTAGGGGGCTCTCCCCAGCACTTTGCACTGTCCCTGACTCTAGGAGGGTGAAGTCATGCACAAGTCTCCTCTTTTTGAACTACCGCTTATACACCGTCACTGAGGAGCTAACGTGCTCAGAGGAAAGCCCAGGATTCCCAGCTCTGAATGGACCAATCAGTAGATGCCTAAGCCAACGGACATTGCAATGTGATAGTCACAGAAGAGCGCCATCTACCTGCCCAAGGACAGCATGGCCAATTTTTGCTCTCTTGGGCCCCGGCTGTTGATTACTTTGCTTCATTTAAGCAAAGATCCAGTTCATTTGTTTTCATATAAAGTTAAAGTATACATTTTTTGCATTTACATTTATGCATTTGGCAGCTCCAGAAAAAGAATTACAATCATATTCCATCTGTAGGTTACTGTAGTGTTAGGAGTTTTGTCCAAGGATTCATATTGGTATAGCATTGTGCATTTGTCCAAATCAGAAATCAACCACCAGTCTGCCAACTGTGGTCAGTGGTTCTACACACTACACTTTACCAACCATTATATGAATTTCTTAGGTTTAGCATCAACATATTGCTTGCACTGTATTTGAGCAGTGCTCTTCTGTGAGTGTTGCATTGACTTTATCCAGCACAGTGTTTCCAAATAGCCTATATATACATATGACGTACTTGGGGTGAAAGCTGTATATAGCTGTATGAAATATATTTTGTCCCATTTTACCAATTTAAAATTTCCATTGACTTAAATGCAATACATTCCAAAATATTGTGTATTGTTATGAATATATCATAACAGTGTATTTATATGTGAAACCTCCCATCACATCCCTGTCTCTGTCTTGTCCACGGTCTTCTTTGTATATGTTTTACATTGTCCACATGCTACGTCATGTCTCTGTTTTAGTCCACCCCCCCCACATGTTCTGGGAGTGTCTCTACAGTTGTCTCGTGATTCCACAGGTCTGATCCCCAATCTCATATCTATTACGTTTGGTTTAAACAGTCTGTGTCAATCATTGTATTGTCAATCTTCAAGTGTATTGTTTACCTGTTATGTCGTCAAGTTATCACAACCACTGTTTTCTTTGTTTTACAGCCAAGTGTCATTGTTTGTGTCAATAAAGAGAAGCTTTCATCATCCTCTGGATCTGGCTCCACCCTTCCTGACAGTCTTGACATCATATATTTAGCCCTCTATGGTATGAATTTTTATTTGTTTTGGAAAAAAATATTTCACCCTATTTTTTGGAAGATTTGTGGTCCCTGATAATGTATCAGTCATATAATTTGACACCCTTCCTGGCCACACTCCAGTGTGCAACAGTTGTACTAAAATACCAAGGGTTTATATAACACTTCTAATATGTGACATAATATAAAACATGCAATATATACACTAGAATATTTTATTATAACGACCTTCAACCAAAAATGTGTTAATCACCACAAAATAATACATACAAAAGTATTGGGACAGTGAGGCCAGTCCCTTCATTTTTGTGGTAGACTTTAAAATTTAAATATGAATATTAGACAAAAGATCAACATTTAATTTTTTTATTTCCAGGTATTTACACCTGGATCTGATGTACAGTTCAGAAGATAGAACCTTTTGTATGAACCCACCCATTTATCATATTAGCAGAAGTAGTGGAACATGTGACTGACAGGTGTATTTTGTTGCTCAGGTGTGCCCTGTTACATTGATTAATCTAACAATAAATATTGTCGAATGTCTAAACTCAGTTTCAGATTTTGGTTTTGTCTGTGTAGACTGTGCATTTATAGTTAGAGGAGTAAAGAACATGAAACCTAGAGAGCTGTCTATGGGTTAAAACAAGCAATTGTGAAGATAGGAGAAGCTGGAAAAACATTCAGAGCCATTGTACAAATATTGGCCAAAGTTTGGAGTGTCCTGAAGAAGAAAGTGGTCACTGCTGTTGTAAGTAACAGATGTCGAACAGTTAGAGCAAGGAAAACCACAGCAGTTGATGACAGAAACATTGTAAGTGCTAAAACAACCCTAAAACAACTGTTAGTGACATCAGCAACAACCTCCAGACAGCACCAGTGAAGATATCCCAATCTACTGTTCACAGAAGACTCCATGAACAAAAGTACGGAGACGTCACCAGAAGATGCAAACCACTAATTAGCAAGAAGAACAGGAAGGCCAGGCTGCCAAGAAGTTCAGACACAAGCCTCAGAAATTTTTGGACTGATGACACAAAGATGAACCTTAAACAATGTGATGGAAAGGCTAAAGTTTGGAGAAAGAAAGGATCTCTGCTCATGATCCCAAACATACCAGCTCGTCTGTGAATCACAGTGGAGGTAATGTCATGGCTTTTGTTTGCATGGCTTCTTCTGGAATGGGCTCATTAGTCTTCATTGATGATGTCACACATGATGACAGCTGTACAATGAACTCAGAAACATTTTGTCTGTGAAGTTAAATAAATATGCAACCAAACTGACCCAAAAAGATAATGACCCAAAACACTGCCAAAACAATGAAGGAGTTCATCAGGTGCAAGAAGTCTTAGGTACTAGACCACCCCTGCTCTAGAACCCCGACCCACAATACGTTGATCGCAATCTACCGGTCGATTGCAAAGGTAGTGTGGGTAGATCGCATGGCATTTATAACAATAGACGTCAGCCTATCATCCGTCCTCGTTATCATCTCTCTTGATTGACATACAGGGAGACTGGTCGAGCACTAAGACCCAGCGAGATTCCAAGCCTCTCAATCTGAATTAAGTTTCACTTTAGACCGCCCACAAGCTCATTCGATTGTCTCTGACGTTTTTTGCTAACGTGTGATTGGCCGTCTCCGCTATCGCTTCATAAAACAGCATCTGGACTGTAAACGGTGTTTTTTAAGTTGGCCAGCAGTCCGTGTTCAGCTTTCACTGTAAGTTCTTAACATGTATGTTTGTTCTGCCTGTGTAAGAAACCTAAAACTGACCATTTCCATATGGACTCGAGGACTTTTTTACTGTCATTTTTGAAGTGTGTTTGCCTTGACTGTATTATTCGGCTTCAGCCTTTGACACGTGAAGATCATTAAGTCCAAGTATGGTTCCACTATGACTGATGATCATTTGGAGGTTTGCTTGAGGCTGGTTATCAGCAATTACTGTCCAGACTATGCATCCCTGACTGATTCCATTCAGTGCAAGTCATCAGAGTAAAGTAGGCTAAAACATGTACACAGCCGTGTTGTGCAATATGGATTCATGTAGTTATTCAAGGTACACCAGCTTACATTGTACACATAAATTGTCAGTATATTTATAAATAAATATATGTCTTACATTTTAATATTAGGTAGATCATTTTGACTTAGTCATTAAATAAGTAGCTTGCAGGCTGATAAAGGGTGTGCACTCCTGTTCTAGACTGACCCAGTCAGTCAACAGACTTAAACCCTATAGAGCAGCAGAGAGGATTGCTCCACCCTCAGACAGACAGTGACACGTTGTAATTTTTCTGTTATTAATCTTTCATTTTTCTTCCTCCTGAATTTAGTTAATGTCAGCTTATATTAAGTTTCTGCTGTTCAGCAGTGTGTTTGGACTTTGGAGCTCTTTTAGACAATACCTCTGATCAAATCCCTGAGACTGATTAAATCACCCACTGTCTACTTCCACATGGTCAGTCAAATAGCTGTTCAAAGTTCACCTCCCTTCAAGAGTTGGCTATCTATTTCGGAGGGGGCTGCATTTTCTCCAAGACCTGGTTGTCCCTCTGAGCAGGCAGACAGAGAAGCAGAGTCCCAAGGCTGCAGACCTGGAACTGGCAGAAACTTCATCACATCATCAGAAGCTTCTTTTTTAATAAAGGAGAATCGTATACACTTCGCTGTCTCCTGACTATCCTTCTGGTGCTGGGAAAAGATTTACTTCACACACTGTGTTATGTGACACTGAGATTATTTAAATATTTAATTTTAATTAAAAAGAAGATGTAATTGCCAAAAAGGTAGTTTGTTGCCTGAGGGCAACACTATGCCATAGAGGGTTAGCATTTCTCAACAAATAAGTAGTCTCACCAGCTTAAAGTAAAACAAACAGTGTCATTAACTATTGTTGCCAAAAATTGCTGGTACAGAGTGATATGAGGAAAACACTTCAGATATTGTGGACAATTATAAACTAAATAAAAAACTGTATTTGTAGTAACAGAAGAAGATTATAGCTTACACACTTATTTTACTTTTTTATAAAACTATTTCTTAAGAAAAAATCACATTTTATTTAGTGTCAAATCATATGCAGTGTGATACTTGAGGAAATATAAGAGCCCAAAAATAATATGATGGACTATTTCAGTAAATATGAGTCGCAATAAAGGACAAAAATCACAGAGGGCTTCGGTCACATGACCTCAAATAGGGTCCTTGAACTAATATACAGTATACTTTAATATGTAAATAATGTGTTTATATGGGTTTTTAAAACATAAACGAGACGACGACGGTGCTCGTGTAGGCTGGCCGCTAAGGAGAACAGGAGGACGGGTGTACATGTATGGCATGGTTACACTTATCATATGAAAAGTAAAAGTAAAATGTATCTAACTTTCTTGTTCACTACCTTTTGCTGTCTTTGTGTCACTTTCACTAGCACTTTCACTTTCACTGGACAGCAGTCAAAGGTAATGACTGACCTCTTCTTCTACGCTAGCATCTAGGGGATGCTACGACCGCAGCGCCCCTAGCAGTTGGAATACTTGAAGAAATTTACGCTACTCGTTACTTGGAATTTTATTCGTTACCTGGAACAAAAATATTCCGAGATCTCGACTCATTACCTGGAATACTCGTTAGTAGGGATGCTCGTAAGTAGGGTTACCACTGTATGTCTGAGATATTTATTAACATTTCTATGCTTTTCTTTTTTCATTTATAAAAAATATAATTTACTGAACTGTGCTTGAGACAGTTGCACCATATGGCAATTTGAGTTTGACACAAATCTAATAACAAAGCAGTTTTTGTATAACAACAGGTCTATACAACTTTAAATAATGACTATATTAATTCTAGTCATTTTTTAAATGTGTAAAATGTCATGTACATCAACAACACAAGCAAGGCCGTAGTCATAGTGACCACTGGGGTGGACCAAATAACTTTAGTTGAATATGTCTGTGAGTACCTGTGCTGACTGCAAGGTGAATGTGTTGCAGTTGCTAATTAACTTTCCAGGTAACTTAGCTATGATAACTTATGTTAGTGATGGTGAGTGATTAGTGATTGACCCGTTTTCATTAAAAAAATTTGAGTGAGCACAAACTAACAACAGCTTGTAATCGTATACTTGTATGTTTTTACATTACATTACATTACATTACATTACATTTAGTGGACACTTTTATCCAAAGCAACTTACAATAGTGGGAAAGTACAAATGCGAAAAATAGTAGTTTACTAGTACTAGTATACTAGAATTAACATTTGGATATCGAGTGCTGAGGGCATATCAGTACTGATGGGGAGTATTTGGGATCACTAGAGCAGGTGCTCTTTGAAGAGCTCAGATTTTAGGAGTTTCTTGAAACCAGTGAGGGACACCTCTGCTCTAGTGGTGGTAGGCAGCTTGTTCCACCATCTGGGAACTACTGAGGAGAACAGTCTGGATTGCTTTGTGTGAATGTTAGGCAAAGCAATGCGACGTTCAGTGGAGGAGCGCAGCGACCGGGCTGGGACATAAGTTTTTAGGAGCGAGTGCAGATAAGAGGGAGCCTGCTCTGTCATCACCTTATAGGCGATCGTGCAGGCTTTGTGTTTGATCCGGGCAGCAATCGGAAGCCAGTGTAGCTCAATGAGCAGTGGGGTGACATGTGCCCGTTTTGGATGGTTAAAAACCAGACGTGCTGCTGCATTCTGGACCATCTGTAGTGGTTTAATAGTGCAGGCTGGGAGGCCTGTTAGCACAGCGTTGCAGTAATCGAGGCGTGAGATAACCACAGCTTGTGCCAAGTTTTATTTCAAGGGCTTCTGGGAAATAAATGTAATCACTGATAATTGTGATACCTCCCCACAGCCTCGTCCCTGTCTCAGTGTTGTGTCCATGTGGTGCTTTGTTTAAGTTCTGGGGTCTCTGCCTTCATGTCATGCCCTGTCTCATCATTGGTTACACATGTCTTATCATTGCACAGCCCTGGCTGCTAATCCCTGCTCTGATTGTGTTTGGTTTAAAATTTCCCTCATGTCTCACAGTCCTTGTCCGTCATTGTATTGTCAAGCATGTAATGTTACCACATGTATTGTCTCGTCAAGTTACCACATCTACAGTTTCATTTACATTTCATAGCATTGAGATTTGGTTTTGTAAATAAAGTTTTGTCAAGGCCCATAATTCATCCGCCTCTTCCACCAAATTGTGACATTATTATATAATAATTATTAATATTATTATTGCCATCTCACTCAGTAATTTTATTAATTGAAATATGGAAGTAACTATAGAATCAAATAATGGAAATTAAAACATGGAAAACATGGAAAACATTAAACCATGGAAAACATACAGAACATAAGAGGTGTTGGAGATACTGTATATTGATGTTACCAGTAGCCTCCATTGTTGATGTTCCAGATTATTTATATAGCAAAAGGTCAAGATGATTTGTTTCTGGTGTCTCATCTCTATTTTCTTCTTGTCTCCCTCACTGCTACCCTGTATAGAGTATAGAACATTCAAATTAGTGATCAGTGAATGAGTGAAAATGTGCACCATTCTCTGGTTTCTGGGTCCACAGTCCACGGAGGTCAGTTGGATTGGGTACTCTAAATTGTCTGTGTGTATGTGCACCCAGCAATAGGTTGGCACCCTGTCCTGGCTTAGTTTAGATAGTGTAATGCCCTAAAGGGGGTAAAGGGGGTAGGAGACTAACTAGCCTAATAAGGATTAAATGTATGGGATAATGGATGGATATCTTTATAAGAATATGTTGTGTGGGACACTTTGAGCATATCTGAATATTGGGAGGGACATATTGTGATTATTGCATTGAGCACAAAAGGGTAGATGAAGCTGGAGTGATTGAACAGCACAGCAGTGGTTATCTCAGTCTGATTATAAGGAGAGCAGAAATCCTCACACTTAGACACCAGTGGTGTGATATCCAGGGCCTCTATAGACAGAGAGCGCAGGAGGAAGTGTAGCACAGCCCAGCAGTGGTCATCTCGATGTGATTATATAGTGAGCAGAAGCCCGCTTGGAGAGTTTGTTTGTGTCTGTTTCCCTGGAAACATCAGAACAACATCATAATACAGACTTTAAGCTCCTTCCCGTTTACTGTTCATTCTAAAAGTGAGCAGTACTTTTCTCTGCTCCTTTCGATTGTGCACACAGCTGTCGGGAGAATCAAAGGGCTTTTTCAGCCTTTGTTCAGAAGTGCTTATAATTTCCCACACTGTTTTTAAGCCTGGTCATTCAAAGTTAATAATCTGCAGCTATAGACCAATAGCACTAAGACTTTGGCTTACATTTCTTTTGGAAATGTTTCAGCAGCAATTTTGATGGAGAATTTCCTTTGTAATTAGCCTCGACATAACAGAGGACTGGATGTCTGACAAAGGAACGTTATGTATTCATTTGAGGATGCTTCTCATTCCTGAGGTTAACCTTTTATGCGGGCTTATTTCCCGGCCTAAGGAGGATGCGTGCCAAGCCTGTATATGGGCTCTGCACCTGAGAGCCTGTTTTTATGTGTGTGTGTGTGTGTGTGTGTGTGTGTGTGTGTGTGTGTGTGTGTGTGTGTGTTTGAATGGGCGTGGAGGGGGTTGTAAAATTCGTGGGCATGAGCGTTCATGTTAGACCATATCTTTTAATGACAGAAAATGATGAGCACTGGCACATGCTGGCCCTTTCCAACTAACGACACGGGCTGTGGTTTCACTGTGACTTTTCCAGCAGGGATTTGGAGTCACTGAGTCCACATGAGACAGATGATTGACAGGTGATGCACATATTCTCTCTCTGTCTCGCTTTGCCTGTTAGCAGAGAACCTGTGGGAGCCATTGATAGAGACTCAGAGTGACTGCAGAGGTCAGACTGCAGAGAGAAATGCCATTGAACTGACTGCACACCAAATGAGGTCTGTTTATTTCTGACTCAACCAAAAAACAGCCAAAACAGATGCAGTAGATTTAATGAAATAATTGGATAATTCATGTGCACAAAAAACTAAGCCATAAAAGTAGAGGATTAACCTATTCATTCTTCACGTTCTTTTATTCTTACTTTGTTGTGAGGTTGGACATCAGAATGATAAAAGAAAATTGTCCTGCTCTCTCCGGGCGGGTAAGATGGCACTCTCTCCCCAGCACTACTAAGTAATGTCAGCTAGATCAGGCGTCTGCCAGGCGATATATCAGAAGAGTGTTTTGGCTGTCCAGTGGTGATGTATCTGCAGCAGTGTGAAAAGAGGTGGAGCTTGACTTTACATGCATCAGAGGAGGCCTGTGTTAGTCAGCACCCTCCTAGAATCAGGAACATAGTGATAGGGAGAGTCAACAAATGGGCGAGTCGATTGGCTACGAAAGACACTGAAAATCAGGTCAAATTAAAAATAAATAAATTATTGAATTGATTTAAACTCTCCATCTCATCCCAAAAGTACTGGATGGATCATCAACAATCTAGAGAACACAGTTACACTGCGTCACAGCCCAGTGTAGGGAGGCTTTATACCCCTCTAACCCAAGCCTAGCATTAATGCCTATAGGTTCATGTTTATCTGCTCCAGAGAGTGTTATTTTATTAGTCTATGTATACAGTTGTAACCAAATGTTTTGAGACTGACACAAATTTTTGTTTTCACAAAGTTTGTCATATGTTGTTAGGTCTTTTTAAACGTTATGGAATGGTGAAGTACCATTATTTAAGCATTTAATCAGTTTTTAATGTTTATTGACAAATACCAGGGGCATTATTTTCAACAAACCTGCTCCACCTCTAGCAGCAGCAGCAGTAACAGACAGGGAGGATGGAGAAAACAGCAGAACAGCAGCAGTAACAGAGAGGGAGGATGGAGCAAACAGCAGAGCAGCAGCAGCAGTAACAGAGAGGGAGGATGGAGCAAACAGCAGAGCAGCAGCAGCAGTAACAGAGAGGGAGGATGGAACAAACAGCAGAGCAGCAGCAGTAACAGAGAGG
>BRDA01014291.1:13846-43826 GCA_036984385.1 Crenuchus spilurus | reverse complement strand
AGACTTGCTGTCTTGGTCACAGATGTGCCAGCAAGACGTACACCAACAATTTGTCCTCTTTTGAACTCTGGTATGTCACCATAATGTTGTGTGCATTGTAATATACTATATAACTGTGCTCTTACCTGCTAACTGAACCTTCACACTCTGCTCTTACTGGTGCAATGTGACATTAATGAAGATTGGCCACCAGACTGGTCCAGTTTAGCCATGAGACCTCCCACAAGAACATGACAGGTGTTTCACTTTCATTGTCTAACCCCTGTAGTTTAGAATGTATGTTGAGATTAGACTGTGAATCAGTAGCAGAGTTCATTGAAATTGGAAGAACACTGAAGTCAGAGGAGTGAAATCCAACTTCATCACAAACACCAGAAATACTTCTACACTCCAGGGAAACATTGCTGACAGTCTCTTGAACTGAGTCTCTGTAGAGCCATAAAACACGGATTCCAAGGGTATTCGCAGATCACGCACCCATGGGGGCACCATAGAAGTCTGTGTATGCCTTGGCCCTCCCCAGGGGGAGGGGGGTTGGTTTGTGGGGGTGGAGAAAGTTGACCCCGAGAGAGCATTTGTGTATAGGGCACCCAAATGTCTAGTGCCAGCACTGATTGTGATGCCTGGATCGTTCTCCTCTGTATTGTCATGACTGGGATTCTGGAGGTTTAAAGCAGGGATCATCATAAAAGCAGCAAATGTAAGGTAGGAAGCACTTCATGCCTTTGTTCAAAGATCACCCTCTGGACAGCAATATCCCAACCCAAACTGGAACATAGTCTTATGCTGCCGATTGGTCACCACTAGAGAAATTGTTTATTTTCTAAGAGAAAAAAAGTTAACATCCTTATAAAGAGTACATTTAATTATGGATATAAAAATATCCACTTCATAATCACAATATTATGTGCAATAACATGTTAATTTTATTCACTTTTTAAACTCCACACTCATCTGTGTGGTGGTGCAACAGCACTGATGGTTTTTCAGCATTAGATCCAGTATATTCCTTGTAGTATGGCTATGAAGCTGCTGGTTTGCATTCACACAAGAAAGTGTTGAATTTCTAGACGTCTAGTGGATGTTTTTAGCCTAACATACCTCTACCAATTGGTAGAGATGGCACAATCACATTGTGACAAGTTTAGCTCCTTCTTCAAGAAGATATAGTGACTTATTATGCTCTACCAAATGGTTGAGCTGGATGTTTAAGGGTTAGAGTATTGCTTACAGTATCACAATATATTGCAATATATCATTACCCTGGTATCATGATGTGTGTTGTATTGGTGCATTATAAGTGTGTTAATAAATAAGTGTGCATGAAAAAGTTGGTACAGGATGTTAACTTATTTTCACTTAGATAATCAACAAAGCATTTTGCTTACATCAGGACAGGTTCAGTAGTACGATTCTCGCACGTCTTCATTGGAGCATCTCCTCAGCCTTGAAGGCTGGGTTATCATTACCGTCCTCCCCACTCTCTGTTATAGAACTCAGAAAGTCATCAATTCTAGAGTTTGTGATATCTGGGACTTTCTCTTCTGTACCCCCTGCCTCAGGGTTGGCTTTCTGGGGTTTAACTGGTTGCCTGTAGAACAGGAAGAGTAGCCCACTTAAAAATAACAGTATGGAGGAGCCAATCCCAATGACAATGCCCATTCCGATCCTCTGCTTATAGGGAGCAGCAGGAAGATGGAACTCCGGCGGAAAATCTATAGTGTGATTATTCAGTACAGAGCTCATATTCCAGAACACAGGAACCACTGAACATGTGGCAGTGAGGAGATACAAGGCTCCAGCCAATGAGAATGCCCATCTGATTTGGCTTGGATTAATGTTAAAGTATGCCCGTTTCATGGCATATCCTGCAATCAGGTTTGCAGCAATTCCAACAGGAATGGCAGCCATGCAAAGCACCTGCGCTGCAACAATCTCCAGAGGAACGAAGGAGTCTGAGATGCTGATGCTCTTGCAAAACTCCACTGTGTCGAGAACATGGCTGTAGAAACAGGCCCTCCAGATGCCCACCCAGGCCACACCAGAGTTGATGACGGACAAGTCGTCCACGTACCACACTCGCCAGTCGTTCACTCCACTAATGCCAGCTGTCAGGATAAGCCCCAATACTGCCAACACCAGACCCAGAAACTGCCAGTGGGCTGTGCAGGCCATGATCGGTCACTGAGATCCAAGCACTGCCCTTTGGAACATGACTGCCATGCGTTCACACAGTCGGGCACCACTGGCTCACCTAGTGAAGAAGATATCAAAACATCACTTTAGATGAAAACAAGAGTTAAAAATGCACATCTGCAAGACTTTCTGATCATGTTGTACATAATTTAGTAAAAGCAGGACTTCTAAATACTAGTGCATCTCCAAAAATTAGGATATTGTGAAAAAGTTAATGTTCATAATTTAATTCCAAAAGTTAAATGATCATAAACGTGACCCCGCCAGGGAAAACCAGGCCAAAGTCATTATTTTTTTTCCCCAAAACAACTTTTTTGTGAATTTAAGTTTTGTTTTTGATCAAAATATGTACTCCGATAGATATCTGAGACTGTTATCTTTCATTTACAGCAATAATACTGAGTGGCTTTGTCACTAATGTGAGCGACACGATATTGACACAATACCTCAATAAGTTGCCCAGTGATTTTGGGCTGGTTTTCCCTGGCGGGGTCACATATTTGTTAAACTGTATACAATCATTTTAACATTGACACTGTTTGAATAGTAATTTACTCCAAATTAAATATTCAAATTTTTATATTATTTATAAATAATATAGTATTTATTTTTATATCATTTATAAATATTCAAATTTTTATATTATTTATAAATAATATAGTATTTATTTGTATATTATTTATAAATAATATAGTATTTATTTGTATATAATTTATAAATATTCTAATTTTTATTTTATTTATAAATATCATTTATAAATATTCAAATTTTTATTTTATTTATAAATAATACAGTATTTATTTTTATATCATTTACAAATATTAAAATTTTTATATTATTTATAAATAATATAGTATTTATTTGTATATAATTTATAAATATTCTAATTTTTATTTTATTTATAAATAATATAGTATTTATTTTTATATCATTTATAAATATTCAAATTTTTATTTTATTTATAAATAATATAGTATTTATTTTTATATCATTTATAAATATTCTAATTTTTCCACAGTATTCCTATACATTGTTAATGTGGCACTTTATGTTTGAGCTTGTGTTAGAGTCTTCAAGTCAAAAATAATTAGATTAAATTCAACTTGGACAATGTGATTTGCAACAGAATTTGACCTCCGCATTTAACTGTGCAGTGAAACACACACTAGGCTGAGAATATGTGCCCGAAACAGTGGGCAAACATATCCAAGGTACCCGTGGAGCAGTTGGCTCCCCTTGAGTTTCTTTTATAAGGCTGCTTATATGGATGAAGTCTACATCTATAAAACATACACAATACAAAGGTTTGGGTCATGTATTACATTCAACATTTTTCATGATAAGAATTTTAGAAGAACACTCTTATTTTCTAGTCGTTTGGAGAAATGCTGCTGCTGCTCCAGACACTCAATCTTCCGGTGTTGAACAAAAGATCCTTTTTCTTTTTCTCTGGTTGACAAGTACATACATATTCTATTGACTAGTAGTGTTTATTGAGGTAGTTTATGGACTAGTATCTCTTATTCTAGCCTTGATGTCTCATCTCCATCTGGAGAGAGTAAACAGCTGTACTAAAGTCTATAAACTCACCATGAACAAGACCAAAACAGAACTAAAAAGCAGTCAGTCAGACCTCACCCTTCTACTACAGAAGCCTGAGTATCTGGAGTACCTTCATTTATGGATTTTAATCTTAAAACAACTAAGAAAATGATTTTGTTCTGAAATAAAAGTTTGTTTTTATGGAAAAATCTGTGACTAAAGTGATAATGTATATATTTAATAAAAGACCAAGACCAAGAAACAATTCCTGTGTATCTGCCTGTGTATCAAGTAAAAAAATAATTTACAGTAAGAAATGAACGTGTTCAGTGCAATGGCAGCAAAAGATTAGGATTTTTTATTCAATTCAATCAAACTTTTGTCCAAATCTCTGTTTCTGAAAACGCTGCTCTGAAATACATTGATGGAATCAGGATGTATTAAACCACTGCATTAAGTCACTACCAATGAATAAGCAATAAACGAATCTGATCTTTACCTTGTGCTGAGGTGTGAAGTCCCAAAAATCTAAGATTTTGTCAAATCCAGGAACAAACCGAATATGAGCTGAAGCTCGACACACCCATCAGCTCTGATATGAAAAGGACATGCAGTTAATGATTGATCCATCATATCCACTGAAGTCAGGAAAGACTGACAGGAAAAAATCGCTCCGTTCCATCACATGTATCCAAACAGAACACCACCGCGGAATGCTTTTTATGAAAGGGTCTCTAAAACGGCACATTAAGCCACTAAACCACTACTATACTAGCTAGAACTGAGCATAAAGGTTCGCTTCGTAGCTCTAACAATTAGTATTCCATCTGTTTCTCTGTATACTTTATTATTTATTTATATTATTATATTATTCTTCAATTAATAGGATTCCTTTAGAGCAGGTATTACTTGTGGTGGAGTAGAAGCTGACAACACACACTGTGCAGCACTGCTGTGCTCTTTAAGGTGGACCAACACCTTATCTAATGTCTAATAGAGTGCACAGTGAGCCAACAATGTCCAGCAGCTCTACTGTGTATGATCAACTTGTGCCAGCGCAACACACAGTAACACACCACCACCACGTCAGTGCACTGCAAAGAATACATATTCTGTGGTGCTCCTGTGAGTCTGTAACTGTAGAACTATAAAGTGTAGCAATATAGACAGAGGAGCTGATAACATGGACAATGAGTATGGAAAGGTTATGGCTGATCAGTGTGTGCTGATTGCACACTATTTTTAATATCTCTGGAAGGGGATTACAATAAACATTTCTAATCTGGTAGCCCTGCACACCTATTACAAATATTCAAAGACTGCAAGGACACACCCTGTAGATAAATCTGAAAATTACCGCTTCTTTGGGCAAACATTAGAAAAGGTTCTATCAGGTGTTACTGGGTAATTATTAGGGATGAGCGAGTACACCACTATCTGTATCTGTTCAACCATCTAAATTATCTGTATATGCACTCGGAGTGGGCGGGGCCTAAACCGGAATTGGGTGTGGTTTACTCAGAGTGGGCGGGGCCTAAACATGAACTGGGCGTGGTTTAACAGAAAGTGGGTATGGCTTAAATTGGCACATTATTTTAAGTCTGAAATTGACATGGATAGCAGACGTTGCTATATGTATTGTTTATTTGAAAACTATTTACAGAACAGCTTCAACATTGAGATTCAAATCAATGTTTTTGATCACAAAAGTAAAAACTATTTACTATTCATAAACGAGAGTTGTCATACTCAACTACTACCTTTTAAAAAATTTTATGATCAAACTGTTTTTCTTTCAATTATTTATTTTTACTACTTAACGTTCTTGGCATTTTTTTCCGCACAACGTTAAACAATATTAAGGTGTGTGTGTATGCCTGTCTCTGTGTGCGCGTGCGACTGAGTGACACTCACACAAACAGAGACGCGTCTGTGTAGGGAGGGGCGGGCCAATCACAGATCGTGAAGACAGTCAGTTACCCCATGAGGATTTTCCTTCAGCACGAGCAAGGATATTGACGAGTTTTACTCGTATCGTGATCCAAGTCGTCACAAACACTTTATCCGTACCGGATACTCGTCTGAAATGAGTATCCGGCTCAACCTCAGTAATTACAGTAATTCACAATCTCTGTCAAACTCTCAGCTCATTTCAAAGCATTCTGCTTAATTTGGCAGTATAATACCTGGCTGTGTAAAAGAAAAAGGTCAAATATTTCTACAATTATAAAGTATCTACTACAATCATTTAAACATATGAATTCCTGATAAAAAACAAATATAACAAACAAAAAAACACACAGAAACAATGTTTGAGCAAAAGGCAGCCAGTACTTTATAGACAAGCATTCCAATACTCAGTGAAATAATATTGTATTGCTCAGGCAAGTCTCTCGGATACTTTAACAAAGCAATATTTTGAGGCAGCGCTAACTCCAATGTTACACATCATAGCGTGGAGATAAATTTCGATAAAAAAAAAGAAGTAGGATAAAATGCAGGATTTACGTGGCTAAGATCAAGCGAAAGAGAAAAACGCTAGCATGACCTAGTTTTATTTACACATTTAAAAGTCTAAAATAAATTACTAAAAACAAGGGATTATTTTCAGACAGATGCCATTTGAAATAAAGTATCGATACATTTAGGAAATTAAGACCTCCTGAATGATTTACTGCCAAATGATACGGAAAAACTACAGGAGAAACGTTATGAATATGAGCTGTAAACAGTGATTTTATCCTCTGTGTTTATGCTAAAGTGAGAGAAAGTGGTCTGTGCTATGGGCCGAGCCAAGGAAGACCCAAAGAATCATCTTTGATTGCCCACTAGTGGTTCAACAGAAACATTACAATAAGGGTGACATTTGTGACCAAAATGAAGTACACTGCCCTTGTAAAAGTGAGAAATACAAACAGTACCATGGTATTAACACAATCAGAGCACGTTACAGTAAGCTCTTTGAGAAATTAGTGTCCTTCCAGTATATATATTTTTAAATCACAAAATGTGTTGACACAAAAACGTTCAGCTCGAAAAAAAGTCCTTTTACAGTCAAAAAAAGTGGTACGGCTATATTGTTCATATAGTCCATAAACGCTGATTGAGTATTCTGAAAGTGCCCAGCACCAACAGAGTCTCAGCAATGGCAGAGAGTTTAATAAGGATTATATCTGGTCCAGTTGCAGACAAATAATATTTGAAGCATTGCCAGAGTTTCACTTAACAGTGTAAGCACTGTCGTGGCACCCAGGTCATCTCTCAGCAGCATGGTCAGGACCGTAGCCCTCAGATAGGCACCCTAGTGTCTGGAGGCAAACTGTCCGTCAGACACTTGAGCTGCTCCTCCCCCAGTTTGATCTTATCCTCAAGTTTGCGTTGCTCAATGATGAGAGCTGACTTCATCTTAACAAAGTGCTCATAGTCAGCTAGGCTTTCCTCCTGAAGGTAGCTGGACAGGATGTCGTAAACCACTCGCTCACGGCGGTCTAGGTTCTCCTTCAGCTCCTTGGCATCCTCATGTTGGCGGATCAGTAGCTTACGCTTCTCAGTTAGTGTACGCTGTGGACGGCAAAGGAAAATCACAAATGCAACTTGAGATGTACATCCTATTCAATATATTATTCAATTAGATTATTTATTTGTGTACATAATTTAACTCAAAAGGGGAAAACTGTCCTATTTTAATGTAAAGTGACATATTTCTAACCTTTTTTTATGTTGATACAGTTTGTAATTAGTAGTTATTTACTCAAATTCATGATAAGCTGGGACAAATAGAATTCGATAAGCATTAATGTTCGTTTCTATTTCACGTCTAAGCAGCTTGACGGCGAGTTCTGACGTGATACTGCTGCTCGTTAGACAGATCCTCCTCACCAGCGCCGCCAAAATGCACTGTTGTGTTTAAGACAAGTGTGTGATTGGGGGAGAGCGTAGTGGGGCCGGGAGAGAGAGCGCGAGGTTGCTGTGTGTGTGTGTGTTTGTGTGAGGAGGAGAAGGAGGGCAGCTTTGCTGTGTGAGTGTTCAGCCCGAGTGCTAGCATTAGCCTGTTAGCTTGGCTCTCTAGCCTGTTGTTATTTTGAAGTGGCTGCGGCCAACACCAATCACTAAGTTTCAACAATAAAGCGACGACTGTAAACGTCTTTCTCGTCCATCCTTTCAACGCGTCCAGCCGGATGCTACAATATTATGTTCTGGCAATAAACATTTTAATATTTTAAACAGTAACATTTCATGTATTTAGTTTGATATTTTTAGAAAGATGTTTAAAACTGACAGTGTTAGAAAATGTAATATCGTGATAATTATCCAGATTGATCAATATAGAAAAATGTATCGTGATAACATTTTTGGCCACATCGCCCAGCTCTACTCAAGACAGATTCTGGATTTCTAAGCTATAAGCCATAAGGACCAACAGAAAAACAAAGGCTTAAAATGTCACTCTACATCTAATGAATATAAAGTACAAGACAGTTTAACATCTTGAATTATGAACAACTTTGTCCATTAAATTTTACACTTTAGAGACTAATACAAGCTAATAAAATCTTAAATAATATGAATATTAATATAATTATAATCTTTAAATCAAATAATTCAAATGTACACAAAATTTCACTTCTTACCCTCTCTTCAAGCGAAGCGTCTTCCTCCAGACTGTTGAGGGCATTCTCCACTCGAGCCAGACGTCCAGACAGAGACAGAAGAAGACTAACCACTTTATCCAGGTCCCCCACAAACATTCGAAACTTCTCTAGCTCGTTGGGCTTGCAGACGGTTTGCACTATGGCCTCCACCTCTTCTCCCAGGGCATTGTTCTCCTGCATGTCCTCCTGCAAACTTTCTCGAGCCTCTCGCAGCACCTGAAGCTTCTTGCTCAGGCTCTGAATCAACTCATGCTGCAAAAAAGAGAAAAATGTAACTGGAGAGTAGCTCTCTGGTAATTTCCTTTATCCTGGATGATCAAATTCTAGACAGGTTTGTCAGTTGCCATTTTGAGTGGTAGTAAACAGCGGACCTATCACAACTTCAGATGAGAAATAAGCAGCCTTCAGTGACTGTGCTATTTAAGCTAACTAAAATAGTACACCACTTGTAATTCTATGAAAAATTAACGTCATTGGTATTAAAGTGCTCTGAAGACATGACCGGGTTCTTGCAGGTTCCGGTGAATAAAATTTTAGACTTTATTAAGACCTTTTAAAACCATTCTCAGTGAAATTTAAGGCCAACATGACAAATTGCCAGAAACATTCTAATGATCCCAAAAATTCTCAAAACACTTCATTTTTATTAATTCAGTTATAGAAAAGGATAAATTTCATTCAATATTATAACAGATAATCAAAAGAGTTACATTCTCAACACAAGTAACCTTACCAACGCAACACTAGCATGTCAGGGTTGGCACTGGCTCATGAAACCTGTTAGCCATTATGCTAAGGGGCTTAAAACTTTCTTAGCCACATAAGGATTTGACTAGCCACAGATTTAATAGCTACCTGTGGCGAAGACAGTTAGCCATAGTAGCCATGCTTTAGCCACAGTTAGCCAATCTTAGCCACAGGCACTTAGATGTACATGTACATCATATCAGAAACCATTGGTGTAATGGATTTCTGCTCATATTTACAGATATTTATAGATATTTACTCTCTGTAGGGCAAATAAGAGATAAAAATGAAAAATATAGAGCAACAATTGAATTCAAAATAAACAATTTCCAATGTGTACAGCTCTTTGTCGACTTGTTTATTTATTCCAGAGACAGTCTCTCACAAGCCTGGGAATAACTGTAAAAATACTATCAATGAACGCACAGAATTATGGGATACTATAATTTTCTACACGCGAAACTTCTCAACCAATCAGCATTTAGAGACCCACCTCTCTCATTAATTATTTCGCTGTTATTTTCCTGACGATGTTGCTTTGGGCTATTTCGGGTGTTTATGGAGCAGCAGATAAACTCAAGATGGCGGACAGCTCGCGGAGTATTGCCGGATTTTGTGATTTTCGTGGCGATTTGAATTCGCCGTGCGTTAGAAAATTAATTTTAGCCAGCGTGGCGTACTGATGACATGTTTTCTTCGCCACACGCTGTCTGAGTTTGCCATTGGTGACGTGGCCAGCGCGAACCCTGCATGTCTAAATATAACCTCACCCTACATATGTCAGAGTTCTTCTTTTTTTTTAATCACTGATCTCAGTTTCAAGGGTTTTGAGTTGCGCAAGCTTGTCTTTGTATGCCCTTCTCAGGTATTTGACTTCCTTCTTTATGTCATTCTCAATTAGCAAGAGTGAGAGGTTGAGCACGCAGGAGAGACTCGTATATAATACTGAGTTCACGTGTATACAAAAATCTTCTTGCTCGCTCAACACATCCATGAGCACGTTCAGAATTGTGGCACAAACATAACGCCATATCCAATAACACCGGGAAAAGTCGCTAGATCTGTCGCTAGCCATTTTTTTGGGAAAAAAAGTCTGAAAACTCGCTAAATATAGCAATGAAAATTCCCAACACTGTATTCCCAGGCGTTATCATGCAATTTGCAGTGTAATGACAACGGCCAACACCGGTAGCTCCCCCAAGAAACACAGAACAGAACTACTTTTACAGTAATACATTTAGTTGACGTTAGCAGAAGTTAGCAAAACTAAATTCCGATTAGACTACACTTCTCCGGAATTAAAAGTTAAGACTTTAATACATTTAATTTAAGACCTTGGATTGATATCTGGCTGTTTTTAACACATTTTAAGGCCTTACATTTAAAGTTTTGAATTTTAGACAAGTCTTTTTAAGACCCCGCGGGAACCCTGCATGAGTTTCCTTCCATATTACACCAAAAAAATTACTTCAGTGTGTGCTTCAGTTTCAGTAAATGATATTACTCCTAAATACTCCTGTCTAAACTGCTTTTTGCTTTTAGTTTCTAACTTCAGTCATAGAACCAGATGAATTCACTGGACTATAGAAAATAACACACTTTTAAATAAGTACTGAGGAAGCTATTGCAAAAACATGCATCATTCTCTTTCAAATGAATCATCACTATATCTGCTTCCCAGAATCAGCTCCGTGAACATTACAGGAACATGCTAACATTCCGCGTTTACAGAATGCTTTGTTTCAACATCGTGTCCTTATGAAACTTACAGAGCACTGTCCTGAGCCAAGAGAAAAGCAGTTTAAAACAACTGGGGCCTGCAAACCAGGAATTACCTTCTTGTCTGCGAGGTCGTTGTCGTTGTCCTCTTCCAGTTCCTCCTCCGAGTCGAGTTCCACAATCTGTTCCTGCATGTCCTTCATCTTAATCAGCAGCTCAGCCTTGGGAGCTGATGTGCTGTAATAAGCTGAGCTGGTCACCAGAGCTGTCACTGCCGCCATGCTGTCCTCCTGACTTCTGAGGTAGCAGAGATAAAAAACACAGAACGAAAACATACATCAAGGTTGTGTTGTTCATGATAATCTTGAGAACATCATAGGGTCAACAGATGCCTAAAAATGTCAAAATTACATCACTTGGCTGAAACTGCAACTCCAACCAGCAGGGGGCGTATTTTGCATGTATTTTTGACTAGATACATGCATCCACTCTGTGGATGAAGTCGTAAACTACTTAAAATATTTATTTTTATTCAAAGTATAGGCTGGGGTAGCTCAAAACATCTAAAACCACTAGTAGCTTACTTCATAGAACAGCGTATATATCAAGTGCACCCTGTTATGTATTGCAGTGCATGAAAAAGTCTGGTTTACAAAAACCACTGACCTGTCCTCAGAGCTGCGTGGCGATGCCTGTTTGGGTGCAACCCTCCTGCGCTGGTGAGCTTCTTCCATGAGCTGCCCACCTTGGGGAAAAATCCCTTCCATCAAGTCCATGGTGGTCCTCATCTTACTCTGATCTAAAATATCAGCCAGGGACTTATCTTTATCAATGATGTCCCTCGCCAAGACCTCTCTCTTCTCATCCTCATCAGAGTGGGAGGAGGCACTGAGGCCAACTGAAGAAACTCCATTAGTGCTCTGACCCACACAGGGATCCTTCTGCTGCTCCTGAATCCCTGTGACATTGCTGTGAGGTTCTTGTTCCCTTTGACTGCCCATTGCAGTGTCATTGGCTTCTGTTTGGGAGTCCCTTTGCCGTGTATATGTGCAGAATGGAGAGGAGGACTGCTCAGGCGTCGTCAGGCAAGACAGAGATGAGACTGTGGACCCATGGGAGCTAGGAAGGGCCTCGCAGCTGGGGTGAAGGTACTGTCGGCTTTCTTTCTCTGCGTTGCTTTCAGAGTGGACAATTCTGATGGGCACTTTTTTCACTGTGCTGTTGTCATCAGTCAGCCTGTCCATGCTAATGCAGAACAAACATTATTTGGTTAATTAGGACAAAGGAAAAGAGCTATTTGACATTAAAAATAGAAACTACGGCACCAAAAACAGGAAATTATTGCTTTGTCTAAATAATAGTGCACTCCTAAGTCAAGAGAAACTCAAAAAATACAAACTATTTAGAAATAAAAGCTCTTAAATTGAAAAGTATACAAACTCAATGCCAACTGCAGCAGTTACAGTGAGACTATGCATACACAGTGGATGATTAAAAGTCATATGACACTACAGGGTTTTTTCCATGCCCAACATAATGGCACACTCTGACCTCTGGACTCCTCCCCATGAAAAGATTTCTGAGAACTGGAAAGTACTGTACAAAAATAATGCCACAACCCAGAAGAAACCAGAAAATAGCAGCAAGGCAAGAGATCGTCAATGAATTACTGTACACTAGTCTTATTTATCTAAAAATCTGATCTGCATTTTCCTAATTTGCACTACTGCGGCTTACAGTGGTCAGAAGTATATGAATAAGCCTCTTGTACAGGATTGACTATAATAAGGAGAACTGCATCATCATTAAATTACTGGTCTGAAGAGTGGGACAGATTCCAGTCATCATTTTTAAGAGTTCAGCTGAAAGAGAAGCCCAGTTGTGGTGGGCCAGTGGAAAACCTCTCCAAGAGCTCTGACTTGGCAATCAGCTGCATTACGTTTTAGTAAAAGTAAGGAGTAAGTAAGTTAGTAAGGAGATTTTGGAAAGTCTTACCTTGCAGGGGCTTCATCCTGCAGTGAGACAGACATGGGGGGTTTGTCAGTTAGTCTCTGGGGAGCAAACTGCGGTGAGGGGGAGCGCTGTCCCTCCATAGTGGGCCGGGTCAGGCCAGTGGATTTGTGGACAGGCGGGGCAGGAGGGGAAGGAGGAGCAAAAGGTGTGATCTCTGGTTGCTGCTCCTCCTCTTTCTGCAGACCTCTGCTATGCTCTGGGTCCTTCCAAAAAGTCTGGGTGGAGACAGGGGATGAGGTGGTGTCTCCAACAGGAGACCGAGATGCTGTGACTCCACCCTGCGAGCTGGAGAAAGGAGGCGTGGCCTCAGAGCATTTGTACTTGTCCAGGCGAGGAAGAGGAGGTCGCTGAGAAACCGATCCTTTACTTTTTGTGAAGGAGGAGGGATCAGGGAGGATGCTGTGGTCAGGGAAATGGAAAGAAGAGCCCGCAGTGTTGGGAGGAGATTTATGATGGGCTGTCAGAGGGTCTGAGAGTTTTCTCTCCACATCACTACCAATCGAAAGTGACGGTGGTGGTTTTTGACTTTGCTTGGATACAAAATCGCTATGCCCGCTTTCATTTAACCTGTGGCAGAAAGAAAAGTTTGCATTGCTCTGAATATTGTCAATAATCACACTGGTTCTATATTCAGATAGAAACAAGTATCAAAGGCTGAAACTGTGAATGTACTTGTCGTTTCCAGTGCACAAAGTGGCACTGTTGTGTGTAAATCGATATGAGAGCACACATTTCACCATCGCTCCATGGTAACTCCCAGGCTGACTGTCATACTCTGCATATTTCTGTTCCCACAAGCCTGTCATGCTCTGGATAATGAATGCTCTTTCCCCCGCAGTCACTCGCCAAGAGAGTGCTTTTCCCTTAATCTCAATTGTTTTGGTTCATTTATTTATGTATTGAGACCTTTTTAGTGTCAGTGATTTAGAATTTATATAAAGTGGCAGCATATATATAATCAGTGAAAGGACAAACATTTTGGATGCGGTTTTAAGAAGAAAAGTGGGACACTGGAAAAAGGTTTTATATTAAAAAAATCTGGACATGAACTTGCTTGGCTGGCCTGAGTTTGAAGGGCATTACACAGCTCAAAGAAAACTGTAAAAGCCAAAAAAAAAAAAAAAGGCAAAAAAAAAAAAAAAGCCAAAAAAAAAAAAAACAAACAAACAAAAAAAACCAAAAACAAAACTTGCAGTATTTCTACGTCAAACCATCTTTCTTCAAAAAGTTTACTATAAATGTTTCTAGTGCTGATTCTTGAAAATACAAGGGGAAAAGAAAAAAATTCAGTGTCTGATAACTTTGTATCCAATTTTAGAGCTGTAAGAGTTTAATTTGAAACAAACAAGTGAGTTTAAAGAGAATTAAAGCTGAAACTACTTGCCGAGTACCATTCCTTTCCCAGGTAGAATCTTATGTCTTGGTTACACCTGCATGTTTCATGAGCCTTGTATGTAGATTGTAGGGGTGCAGGAAAAAAATCGCTTCGAGCTTGAATCGCGTTTCTAACATTCTCGTTTTCCAAAAACTTTTTTTTTTGCGGGTGCGGATGTTCCTTCTCAGCCACCGTAGTGCTAGGCAAAACAAGGAAGCAGCGTGGGCTACATACAGGCATGCAAGCCAAGCCGCCATCTTTGAAAGCAACCACTTGGAAACACTTTGGATTTTACCCTCAACCCCTAAGGGATTGAAGAAAGGGCTTGACCTGACTCATGCGATTTGCAGAGATTGCAACAGTAAAGTATTTAGTTTGGATTTGAAAGAATTGGAAAAAAAATCGATTTGTGACCCCAAGAATCGATTCTGGATCAATTCGTTCAATTCCCAAAGATTTGCAGCCCTAGTAGATTGTATCCTGACTTAAACACATGCCTACACACTTGGTAGTCAAAAGAGCCTCCAGTTAGTCACACTTGAAACTAGAATGAAACTAGATGTGGTGCGTAACAATAGTGTATTAATAAAATTAATTCAAAGTGACTAAAGAGAGAAATGTTTGAGTACCAATTGTAAAAGTGAAGACTGTCCACAGAATAGTCTAATGAATAAATGTGGTCTTATTACCAAAAACACCTAGTTTAAAGGCATCTCATAGAAACTCCTGAAGTGGTCTGATGTGTTGCAAATGCAGGTTCAGTGCATTTTAACCTGCATTTTTATGTGGATAATCACTATCCAGCAGTGGCGGATGCTGGTCTTTCAAGGAGGAGAAGCTCAATTTCGGGCTACATCATAAAATGTGTCGGTTTATTTATACGTAAATTCTACCCTCCATTCCTTTTCAAGAAAATGATCTGTGACCCTGTCGTACCAACAAGGCGTCTTTTCCAGGGACTTGACTAGTGTCCTCTCAATGGCCAGCAGAGCTAGGCTGCTTAAACGGCCTTGGCTCATGGTGTTGCGGGTGTAAGACTTGAACCGCTTTAAAAACAGGAGAAGCTCTTTACTGGCGCGAGGCTAGTGTGAAGTGTGTCCGCCTGTGAGTGCTACCGCTGGACAGAAACTTTGATAGAAGTCAGAAGGAGTGATAGAAGTCAGTCTCCAA
The DNA here is from genome assembly GCA_036984385.1 of Crenuchus spilurus. Classification (NCBI taxonomy): domain Eukaryota; kingdom Metazoa; phylum Chordata; class Actinopteri; order Characiformes; family Crenuchidae; genus Crenuchus; species Crenuchus spilurus. The sequence continues at coordinate 28,412 of BRDA01014291.1, read as the reverse complement.
ACACAAGCAGCTACAAAAAAACACCAGAAATAGAGGCTCGATTTGTCGCTAGTCGTTTTTAACAAAGAAAATGTCGCTAAGAGGATTAGGAAAGTCTTCAGTTCAACTCAGAACAGAATGAAAATTTAAAAAAAATGCTCCCACGGATGTTTACACCAAAAGATCACTGATTCGCTCATTTAGCTGTCAATCAAAAAGGGATTCAGCCTCAGACACATCATCCAATCATCATACAGAAGCTGAGCGTCCGGGCCAGCCGAGGCCAGCCCACTGCTCCATAGATCCCCAGAGACGCTGAGCGTCCGATGGGCGGGACAAAGCACAGCATTTATCCAATGACTCGTCTCGTTTCGCTGCACTCTTTGCTTCGCTATTGAACTCTGTGGACGCTGAGCGTCCACCCTGTTTAAAGCACTGTGAAGCTGCGGGAATGAGTGAGAGGAAAGCCGCGTCGTTACCATTGATAAGAAGCTGATTCTGAACAAAAGTTGAGCGCATTGTAGCGCATATTTAGTCAATGACATGTACACACATCAGTATATTATTCATCACTTATTTTTTGACATTTTAGGGGAAGCTGATCTTCCCTTGCAGTCTTAGAGCAATCGCCTCTGCTATCCAGGTATAGTCATCTTTATTCAAAATGCACAAAATGATGCCCTCACTGACTGACTTTCTGAAGAGAACTTTATGAAACCGAATTCACCTCAAGTCAGACTGCCAGAGCACATGAATACAGCTAGCCATTAACAGTCTTTAACAGTTAACTTTTTATGGACAGTTAAAAATACCTGTCAGGCACAAAGAACCAGCTGTTGTGTTCCGTAGATGGAGATGAAGTAGCATTTTGACTAAAGATTAGAAAAAAGGAAAAGGAAAATACAATTAAAGGAAAAGATTACAGTGCTACAGAACACAGTGATGTAGAAATGTTCAAAACAAAAGTAAGTAAGCCAAACCAGAGCGATTAACATGCAGATACTGACCACAACAGCATGCCATAAGACTAACATCTCTGACTATACGTTTGATAGAATAATAAGTATCCCTGGTGATGTACCATCTAACAGGAAATACATGTGTTGAGCAGAATGTCTATTTAATGTCAACATGCATAGACACGCAAAGAGTTTCCCCATCAAGAGTCAACAGTCTGTAATCACTGAGTCCACAAAGCCAGAACCACTCTGAGCAACTCTGCTCACTTTCTAATAAAAGCTTATATAAAATTACATTAAATGGCTCAAATTAATTCTGGCCTTAATTTTAAAATCAGATGGTTATGACGAGCTAAACATAAGTAATATTGAACTGTTGTGTGTCAGCGTACTAAAATAATACTCATCTGTCAATGTAGAGATATAACTTCCTGCAAATATTTAGTTAATTTTATTATTTATTTAATATTTAGCAAATTTTAGTCTACATCTCTATGGTAAAGCAGAAAAAAAAACTAAATTTAAACGTAAACCATGTAACAAAACTCACCACGGTCGATTAGGTAATCTCATAGTATGGGATCTGCACACATCTGACTGTGTGCTGTGACAGGTGCTTCCTGGAGTGTAAATTCACCTGGGTGGGGCCGCAGGCTCTACCCTGGATTTACTTAACACTAGCTTTTCTCATGCAAGTCAAGTCATATTCTACAGAGAAGTCAAAGCAGATACCCAACATATTTAAACGAGTTTCACTGCAAAGTTCTCATTGTTCACCAAGAACAACACACAGCTCTGAGGCGTGTATTCAAAAACATTCATGTTAATGAGAAATTATCAAATACAGAGTCAGATCAAAAAATCTGAAGAGTTTGAGTAAATTATTATAAAAACAGCATCAACATTAAAAAAGTTTTAAAATATGTCACTTTACTTTTATATAACTGTTTACCTTTTTGTGAATTTAATTATTTTTCACAATATTACACTTTTTGGAGATGCACAAATAATTTTCAAACTAGTGCTTTCCTACAAAAATATTTTTAGAAACAATATTTAGAAACAACATAACTGTTAAGCTATATAACTTTTTTTTCTGACTACCTGGCAGTATGTAAGAAGTTATTTGAACCTGTCTTCTTGTTCAGCTTCAAAGTTACTTGTGGACAGTCTCAACAGTAAACATGCTCTTCACAACACCTTAATTACAGGCAAGAGAAGACATGATCATTTTATAGGGTGCAATTTAACAAGCTTTAGATGATGGATGCAGGGTTTAGTGGGCAACATGCTAATTAAAGTGAACCACCCCTTACTTTTACCCAAAAGGAGACAGAGACAGAATGAAGAGAAGCCTGCAGTTGAACATATGCAGAATAAAAGAGGGAAAAAATGAAGAAACCCAGAAGAAATGACTTTCTACACACAATTTTCTAGCTATATTAAATCGGTCATATGCTTTACATGTTTGTATCAAAGCAGTCACCAGAAAAAAACATTTTCTATGAATGACAGCTTCATTAGAATGATCTTCAATAAAATATACAAGCATCATTAATCTTTCAATGAGTCTGGCAAAAAAAAACCACTGATTTCAGTGTAACTACATGTGCCAATATAATTCATTTAGAAGGACAGAGAGGCACCAAATATAAGGGAATGTAAAACAATTGAGACTTTATTCCTCAGACAGTAAAGCAATATAGTGATATCCAGCTTCCACAGGCTGAGTTATGTGCAAAGTTAATGCATTAACCCAAAGCAGTACCACAAACCTATTTCTTAAATGACCTCACATGGTTTTGATATGTTGATGGTTCTGTGTGGTGTCAAATTTCATCAAATGAAACATTTAAAGCTTTCCAGTTTGGCATAAAATAAACAAGCATGCTCCACGCCTTTGGAATGCCTTGCCTGACCATCTAAGGAGGCCTCAGACAACTGATTGTTTTAAAAAGGGACTCAAGACTTATCTTTTATGAGGACATATGGACAATAAATTATATTTTTATTGTTTTGTTTTTTTTTTATGATTTTTATAATTTTTTATTTTATAATTTTTATTTTTTATTAATTTTTTTTATCTTTAATTGATTTTTTTTTACACTGTTAGCACTTTGAGATTTGCTAAAAAATGTAAAGTGCATTACAAATCCAATGTATTATAATAATAATAATAATAATAATAATAATAATAATTATTATTATTATTATTATTATTACTATTATTATTATTAAAGGCAATGGCTTATTTATCACTGAATGGGTAAAATGTGTGTGGAAGTCTATACATAATTCTAAATCTGTTAAGTCAAAATGTTGGCAGTTTTACTACTTAATGTACAGAAAACTACATTGAAAAACGGCATAATCGCAAAAATACTGGCTTCTTAACAGTGTTTTCTGTTCTCTTTGGACAAGTAAAACTTGCTGCTGTAGTATTTCTGGAATCAGCTGGGTCACATTCAAATATCTGCCTGCATCTTAGTGATCTGACACATGACAGAAACCCCAGTCAGTAGGGATAGTTGTGTTGTCACAGCTGGGTCAGAGCCATACTGTAGTTAGGCCGGTAGTGTCCACAAAGACACTAGTGTTTCTCTGATACAACTAGGCCCGAATTGAATTTCCTAACAGCAGAGGTCATTGTACTGGCTCAGTTTCACAAAGAAAGCAATGCAATGAAAGTCAGACTTATTAGCATTAGCATTGTTTACCTCCTAAAAGGACACGTGGCTTGCTTTCAGGTCAGTTTGGTATAAAGCCTCACAGAAACTGGGAAATGTCAAATTTTATATTCAAATTTCACTGGATCAAGAAATAAAAATACTCTATTTTATCACTCACCTTAAGCCAGGGTCATCGGAGAGTTTTTGCTCAGACGAAGGGTACTCAGCGGACTTCCTTCCCTTTATTGGGATGTTCTGAGAAGAATACAGCACATTAAATTTTTAACATTCAACAACCAAAGTCATGATTCATGTCCTTGCCTCATCTCAAATGGCAAAACAATTTCCATGTCTTTACGTAGTCCTTGAGAGCTTACGGACATTCCAGCCAAGTTGTTACATGAAAACTTTAAACTTCAATATAAGGGCTGTTTTCCCGGACACTCTTTGCTCTGTGTCAGAGGGTGTGACTTTGAATGTAAACATGGATTAATGTTTGACCAATGTCCTGCCTTTATTCTGACATTACTCATTCAACAAACTTGCCCTAACAAGGTTAAAAGCTAATGAGTTTTCCAAAAAGTACAATGGTAAATATACAATAAATAATATCTGCTAAACAATATCACAAAGAGCTGCACATAAAATGTATTTCAAGTCATTATGTCACAAGCAAAATACTAACCTGACTGTAGAAGTCATCAGACGGAGAGGATCGTGACCTTTCGTGAAAACAGGGTGGCTTATTCCGCTCCTCCACACCTGGATCAAGGATGTTATCAGCCGAGTGATACCTTCCAGATGTCCTTTGTTCCAATACTTTCCTTTGAGTCTTCCATGTGGCTTCATATTCTGCAAAAGTGCCCAGTCTGTGCAAGGAGTTAGGGCCATCTTGACCTTCGTTAGAGCTGTTCTCCTTAATAGTTGCTTGAGCACTGCTATCTCTTGTAGGGGCATCACTTTGCACAGGCTGAGACTTTCCTTCGGGCTTAATCAGTCTGGGATCATCAGATATTTGTGTGTTCTGCTTTGGCATGGGTTTAGGGTAAGCAGGCTTTCCTTTTGCCTCAAAAAATTTACGCCTGCCAACTAAAGAGACAGCGTTATCTACAGGAGCTGGCTCCTCATCAACCCCTATCTCATTAATTTTATCGGGCTCAGAGAACGACCGCACTTTCTTTTCTGCAGGAAACCGCTTTCGGCCACATATGCGAGTCACCTGGTTAGACCCTGAAACAGGTTTGCTGGGTGGAACTTCAGAGACGCTTGGCAGCAGGGGTGTATCCTTCCTGACGGAGGACGGAACTTCAGCAGCAGGATGCTCCAGAAGCACAGGCTCCAAGTCTCTCCTTCTGAAAGAAGTAGCTTTAAGAACTCGTGCCTGAGCTTCCTTTAGATGGTCTTTATAGGTACTGGTGAAGGAACCATCAGAGGAAGCAGAGGAATTTTCTGTTGACTTCCAGAGAGAAGGCTCTTCAGTCTCAAGTGACTCACTTAGGGCTGCAGCACTTCGACTTTTCTGAAGCCGAGCTCTCCTCATCTGGATCTCATTTCTTAACGTGGTAGCAAAGCGGTCACTACGACGCACCTGTTTACCCGTCTGGGGATCAATGGATTCCTGTTGTGAATTTCCACTATCCAGATCACCTTGGTCATCACTCATCATACTGCTTTCTTGGGACAAAGAATGTAATAAAGGAGTATTTTGGGCACATATCTTTGTATCGCTTTTAGACAAATGTTCTTGAGAGGATTCTCTTGACTGGAGAGGTGCAGCAATTCTTCCTTGCTCAGATTCCTTATTAGGCGGATAGCTGATAAAATGGGTGTCCAAGTTTGCCAAAGCATTCTGCTTCTGGTTTCCTCTGACTTCTGAAAGTTTAGCTGTTGCATCATCAAGCAAATGAGCAGAACTACTGACTGCTGTGTATGCTTGATGCTGGTTGTCAACCTGCCTGTAATATCCAGTGCTGTCTTTATTATTGGGGAGATGATGTGGTGCTTGAGATGTTCCATATTTGTCTTTAGGCAGTCCTTGAAAGCTTACGGATGCTCTGTCGTCTACACTGTTGGACATTTCTGAAACAGATTTAGCCTTCCAGTCTTCTACTCTTACTAAAGAGGCTTGGGACAATCCTTGGTGGTGTTGTCGAGATGTGACGGCATAATATCTAGTGGAGCTGTGGATGTCAGGGTTTTGATCAATGGTGGTGCTAGACAGCGATGCGGCATGCCTCCTAATTTGGTTCTGGTTATAATTCTGAGTGTGGCTGTTGGTAGGTAGCTCTTGCATGCTGCTGTAACAAGTACTGGTGTTCTGACTCTTAGGTGCAGATGAGGTTCTAGACAGGGCATTCAAAGTGCTTTCATCACTGTATTGGCGTTGATGGTATGGCAAGTGGGTGTAGGGTGGATGGCCTGCTCTGACATCAGTTGTAGATAAGGAGCATGCCTTGCTTGGGTTGAGATGCTGAGCTTCTTGATAAATCTCAGTTGCTGTGTATGGGTTGTGCAGGTCACCTTTGGGCTGAGGGTTGTAGTTTTGACCAGTTTCAAGAACTGACTCGCTAGCTTGGTAAAGTCTTTGATTACTTTCAGAGATCTCTGGTGCTTTCCCCTGGTGTTTTGACTGAACATGAACTCCAGGGCCCTCGGGGTAGCTAGGAACCAGGCCTTTTTCATGAATCTTTGTAGCAGCAAAACTGTCACTGCGTGTTGGGGGTGGAGGTGGTGGAGGTGAGGGGGCCATGGTCTTCTTCATATCTGGAATATGCCAAACAGGCCCAGTGCTGGTCCTTCCAGAACCAGAATGGCGGTAGCCTGGCTGCTCCTCTGTTCTTGGACTTTCCCGGCCATTAGTGCCTGAGGGCAACTGTAGATAACCAATCCTGTCTTCCTGTCGCACCCCCTCACTTATGCTCTGACTCTGACGGCCATTGCTAGGCCTGATTCCTGAATCCCACTGGCTTACTTTATACAACATATTCTCTGTGGAAGTTGTGTTGCTTTTGGATAGTGTATAATCTGGAGTACCAGAGCTAGTTGAAAAAGAACTGTAAGCAGAATCTCTTTTGCCACTTCCTAAATGTTCAATGCTGTTGGCATTAGACTTGCTTGGAGAAAGGCGGCCAGGTGGATAAGAGTGAGAGCCATGCTCCAGGCTGTCCATACTGCCCAAGGAACTAAACTGATCTGACACTCTGCGTAGATTTGTCTGGTCCCAGCCAGCCGTGAGGTCAGTAGAGAATGAACTGAAGAAAGACATACATGTCACACAGACTGCTCAGCATGAACTAGTCCATAAAATAACAGGAACAAAAATGTTATGAAACAGTACTATTCCTTCAAGAGTGACCTAATAATACCTTTAAATACTTTTTTTTTTATACCTTGCATCATATCTTGTTTGCCAGACTGGTGACGGTGTAGACTGTGATTTGCCAGTTTCTGATTGGCTCTCATTGAATTTGGTGGAGTGCCAGGAGTGAGGCCTGCTCATGGGCTCATTTCTCCTGAAAAAAGGGAAGCAGGGAGAAAGAACGAAAAAGGAGGGACACGGAGAAATCAGGCGAGAAAGAGAGAGAAAAAGTAGGAAAGAAATTAGAGAAATAAGCTACATGCCAACATGTGGAAATCCATGCGTAACTGCACACAAGCACACAATGAATTCTACTTTCATTAAAACAACAGAAACAGATGAAGATGTATAAGAAAGTAAACCTTACTACAGTTAGGAGACAAGACACATTTTTAAATATATTTTTTTCTGAATGGCAACCACTGGAAACAGCACAGTTAACCAAAACACTAATTGCTAAAAACCACATGCTAAAATTCACGACACTGAAACATACCCCTTGATGTGGTTCTTTCTGATAAGCATGCAAGGTAGAAGTAAGAGATATTAAACCAACACATTTTCTTGTTTGGACACTAAACTAGGACTTAAAGATATGGACAAAAACATAGCAACAGCAACTTATTAATTAATCCATAATGAGACATGGATAAAACATTATTCTAAATTTTTTTAGCTGCAATATACATTCGTTATGTGTACATCAATTTGTAATGTGAATAAATATTAAGAGGTGGAAATTATGCAGTAAAACTAACCATCAGAGAGAGCAACAGTGTAAGTTATTAAAAATATCCTAATAAATCTTAGAGAAAGGATGACAAAGGCAACAAAACATGTGAACATGTGAACAATGCAATGTAAAGAAAGAAATGGGAGTCATGATGCAGATGTGACTGGACTGATTGGGATGGTACATGACAAGGATGGGTCAGCCAGTGATTACATCCAAACCATACCTCATTGAACTTCGCAATATCTTCGTAAGAAAGCTCCGGGCCACATGAACGTCACTCTCTGATGGCATTTTCTGTGCTACAATATCCACCATTTTCCTTCTCCTGAAGGGGGTTAGAAGGAGGGGAACACAGAGACTGAATCTCTAACCTCATTACAAACTGAGGGACAAAGTCTGTAGTGCCATTTCTTTAAGGAAGACAAAGAAAATCTTAAACAGTCAAAGACAACACGAAGGATGACAGCACTAACCTGTTACTATCTACAGTTAAAAAAAAACAGCAGTAGTATAGGTGTGCAATGCAGTAAAAGCAAATGCTTGCCACAGTTACAGTAAATCTGTGACATTTTGTAAAGGAACAAATTCAGACATCCCTGTGCATCTACAATCAATATAGTCAAAAAGAGAGAGAAGGTGCATTGAACACAGGCTTAAGCCATATGGCCCAGAAGAGAAACAGCATGCCCAGCATGAGACAGGGGTTTTAGGGCATAAAAATCTGTTCACTGTACCAGATCAGTCACCCTCTTACTCCTTCCAAGCTGTTGTCTGTCCCAAAAGAGTCAGGTTCTATGAATACTTATACATGGGACACACCACTGGACAAACTGCTAAGAATCTCAGGACTATAGAGACATCTTGTGGTAGAAAGAGAGAGAACATAAAATATGTATGAAACATCTTAGACAATAAAGGACAAAATAAACTGAAATGAATGGGCTGATGAGTTCTAGTGTTTGGTAACATTATACTTGCAGCTCTACTTTCAAAGTAAAGCAAAATGTGAACTCCAAACATGTCTTAACATGTTTTGAATGATGCAGCACATCTGAGGTAAATGGTAAATTATATACATTTGACTTCTACCTTAAAGACATGGGCAATAGCAAAATAATTGAAAACAATTTCATTCACATGCTACATACTGGTGAAGCAAACAAATCAATCTGACATCTGTACTAGTGCATGTCCAAGAATGTTAATATTGTGAAAATTTTCACGTGTTCATCATTTAATTAAAAATGGTGAATTGTCATATTCACTTCATGTAAAATGATAACTTAAGCATTTTTCATTTGAATGTTGAGACGGTTTGAATAATTAACTTTTTATAAAATAAAAAGGCTTGAAGTGTCACTTTACATTTAATAAATACAAAATTTGATAGTTTACGTTTTTTTAATTAAATGATCAAATAGACTTTTTCACTATATTCTAGATTGTGTGGCAATGGACATTAAAAGGTTTTCTGTTTGCCTTTTGAAAGATCGCAAAGAAAGAGCAGTTTTAAACAGTTGCATATGTGTGCGTGTATTTTTCTGTTATGCAAAAAATCAATTATTCATAAATGCGAACTTGCAAATAATTTAGTAAAAATTCAAACGCGTGGTAAATTTTTTATCAAAACAAAGAATTAGATTAACCACAATAAATGAGTTAGGCACAAAGTGTATACTACACTGCATCTGAACTATTTCAAGGTTAATTATGCTGAGAATTAGCCAATAACTGTTTACTAGCAGTCTGAAATATATACAGTGGAACCTTGACTTACGAGTGAATCAATGCACAAATTTTCCAAGATATGAGCTGTCGCTCGGTATATTTTTTGCGTTATGATGCAAGAAGAGATCCGCCCGATAAGCGAGCGAGCTTCTGTCAAGTGAGTGCCAAGTTCAGTGCTGAGAAGAAGAGATTGTGCATTGGTGCTTTGTAACAACACTTCCCTTACTCATGTTCAAAACATTTTGAAAGGAAGAAACAAACAAACCTCCTTGGACAGGATTTTATTGCAACACCCTGCAAGTGAAAGCGATGTGTGGCAATGTGGCACTTAAATCCAGTTTTTATTTTTATACATTAATTTGATATAAATTTAATTTGATATATGAGCAAATTGAGTTAAGAGCTCGGTTACAGAACAAATTAAAACTCGTAAGTCAAGGTTCCACTGTATTTTGTAGGATATATTATCAAATTAGATTATTCTCAATAGATATTTTTTTAACATTTATTTCAATACTAAACGAACTGGGTTATAAAGTTAAGAAGCCTTTTTTACTAGTTAAACAGCCTGGCTGTGAATGACGGTTCACAGCTGAATATAGTGAAAAACAGGGAGGGTCATACCAACTTTCTCCAAAATTCACTTATTTTCTTTGCAGCTAATTAAGATTTTCATTAAGGAGGAATGTATATGTACCACGTAAGGGAAGAATGTTATCACAAGGAATTATGGTCACATAGAAGAGATGTTTCCCTTACAAGCAACATTTATTAAGTGAAACAATGTAAAACTGCTAAGCCACTTTCACAGATTTCAGGGAGCTTGATCCAGCATTCCGTTTCAAGTTTTCAAGACTAATCATTCATCTTACACTTGACCATTGACCTTCAAGTTCCACTCTCAACTCATATCCAGCTTTACAACTTTAACCTGTTGGAGCTACATAAAGCACTACTGCTTTAAATGGAAAGCTGATGTGAGACAACATATTGTTTGATCTAATAATTCTGAACTACCATTAAAATTAGAAGTAGAAAGACCATCTTTGCTGTCACAAGTAAGAAAAAACCAGAACAGATTAAATGCCAAATTAAGGAAAGAGAGGCCTGAAAGAGGTTGTTTCCCCTGCTGTTCTGTTTCACTGCATAAATGCTTCAAGTGTCTATGTGCTAGTCACACATGGCGCCAGCCATTCAGATGCTAATGCGCCTCTCCTTTATTAGACGTATTGTCAGGGCTACAGCTGGTCCAGCACAGATATGCCAGTGGACTGGATCAGCAGCAGCCAGGCAGAATGGAGGCCAAACAGGGGGGCTAGGAAGGGAAAGTCCCCTTCCACTGTTTTCACAGAGAGGCACGTTCAAAAACAAACAAATCACCGCTCAAAAGGCATCAGCCAATCCAACCCCTTCATGCAAACTATTCATTGAGGACCAGCTTTGGCAGTCTGAAAAAAAAAATCCCACATTCCACAGAAAAACAGCAAAGGGATAAAAAGATTTTGCTGCTGCCGTTGTATCTCAGCAGATTATCAAATACTTGCTCACATCTGCTTATGTAGGTCAAGGTATTGCATGGTACCTGGTATGAAAATCGGGCCCGAATTTAATGTGGGTTACAATACACATGCAACAGGTTGCAGAATCCAAGTACATTCAGCCACACACAGAAAACACAAATCTCAAAATCTCAAAATAAGTCCAAACAGCTCTGCAGAAAGGCGTTGGACAATTAAAAAAAAGCAAACGAGCAAAATAAGTCTCTGAACTCACCAATCAGACCCTCAAGGCAAAATGGACACAAAGAGAAACATTCCTAATTAGGTTCCCAGAAAAGAAGATCTGAGAGGTTTGTGAGTCTGGGTTTGCTCCAGTGGACTCCTCAGGCATTGCATTCCACATTCACATCAAAGACTGAGCATGACAAAAGGTCCTCCACAGATGACCAGTGCCTGATCTGCAGTCTTTTGAAACATCTGTTGCTTCAATAAAAAAAAGAAATGATAGCTTTCATGAAGCCCATTTACAGACTTGGATACTAAATATCTACATCTCTAAGTCTGTGCGATTCAGCCAGAGCCGATCTCTACAGAAATTATGGTGCTTTTACCCCTGCAAGGATTTGGGGAGGGGGCTTTTGTCATAGCCAGTCCCCTTTAAGTAATCTAGCAGCCTCCAAGTCCCTATTGGCTCAAGGACGGTATGTTAATGAGCAGTCGAGAGGGCTGTTCCATCCCCTGTTCAACGGCAGTCTTATGTGTCTTCCATTACTATGGCAACATGTAGATTTTTTTTGAGGGGGTGGGGAGCACCAGTTTCTTAAGCAGACAAGGTCTGCAACGCATTTTAGTTGACCGTGTACATTTTTAAAGGTCATCAAACAAATTCTGAGGGTATAAGCAGAACCTTACGTGTTATGCATTCAGGTTTTCCAAATCTCCACATACAGAGAAAGTTTTCCTGGGCTACTTGACACCAGCATTGCACTCTTCATTCTTATGTGGGGCGCCTGTCTCAGGCAGCACAAGACTTCACCAAACATGCCCCCTGACCTCAGCCTCCCCATACGGATCAAGTGACTTGCTCCGTCAGACTGGATGTCTCAAGTTCTGACATGGACCATCTGGTTCAAGACCAGGTTAGGGCCCCAAAAAAAATCAACCTGTAGCTCTTCTAGAACATCTTATAAAGAGCCTGAAGTCTGGTAATAAAGGAGAGGGTGTACAGTGATCAGACACCAGATCCAAAAGGTAACAGACACAAACCTGCTCCAAAAAAAGTAATAAAGAAAGGATCATTTCAAACTTGCTTTCATATCGTAAAACTCTACTCATCAGGTTTAGAAAATGTTCTTGCATAGTGCTGTGATTAAAAAAAGATCACTCACCTGATAAGGACAGGCCGGTCCCCATTTAATTGGCTTTGCTCAATAAGTAGCAGATAGAAATCGTAGAACTTCATTAAAAGGTAACACTAGATACCAAGTCTGGAAAAAAATCCTGATGAAGGGCACAGAAGCCTTAGCTATATGGGATTCAGCGATTTTCATAGCTTTTGAAGGTCTAGACAAAGGCTTTTTTCAGGAACCATCTCAATCAGACCCCTGATGCAGGGCTGAGAGAGGCCAAGCGTAAGCTGGCTGTAATGACCAACACATTCCTGGGCTGCATGTCATACCAACTGTTGAGTCAGTGGGTACACAGTTGGCTGGCTTCCCCCCAATCTGAAAAGTGGAACTCTTATGTTTGGACAAAATCTTTTATTATCCTCTTCAAGATCACCACTTAAGCATGTCATCACTGTGTTTCAAGAGCTTGCAAGGTTTTGAAAAAAATATATATAGCTAATTTAAGCTAATTTAAGCAGGCTACAGGCATTTAAACTATATACAGAGACAAAGTGTAAAGGTTGAAATAGTCAACACATAATTGCCTATTCCTTCCAGGTAGAGAAATGTCAAAATCTTAATTGAAACAGATTCAATTTTGTAGTCCAAGTAGTTTTATGAAATTTTTGTCCAAGACTGGGGTAGGCTTATCATGAGGTCGTTCATATGAAATGTCAAATCTGGGTCCTTAAGCCTTTGAAATGTGCTGAGCCAGGTACAGGCAGACAAATCCCTTATCACCATATTTCCCATGTACTGTTCACATTCCAGCTTTGACAAGAACTGAACAGAAAAGACCTTTAATATAACCTTCAGTGTACGAAAAAAATTACAACTACAGACCATGCTTTAAATGTTTAAACCACACTAGGAGACAGTAACACTTGGGCAAAATGTGTTAAAGTAACTAAAGAGCACTCATTCCTCGTCCTTTGTTGGGTCTGAATCTGCTAAAGAATGTGCTTGATTTAGGTAACGAGCTAATTCACACTAATTGTCCCTGTTACACTGTAATTAAACCCACTTTATTACACTGACTTCTTGTGAAAAGATTTTCTACCAATACCATTAATGTTCCTCTTGCCAGTGTCAACTCACCTTGCTGAAGGAAAACTTGGTTAATTTGGAGACGAGCAGTATTAGTGCTATTCCATACTGTTGCAGTAGTTCTGACCAAGAAAAAAAAAAGCTTTCAGTGACTGTAAAAAGTCAGGAATAGAACAAAATTCCCTTGGTATCTTCTGCAGCTCACTGAACCAGCAACAGAACACTTTCCCTGCTTTGATTAGTACTCTCTCAGCTTATGTGACTGAGGAGCTTTGCTGGATATAATTGGATTCTGAACCCTACATTGACATTGCTCAGGTCAGCAACACCACACAGCAGCACAATTCTATTGGGTACAAGCAATGACAAGGGACGTGTTATTCTCAGTATCCAGCAATGTTTGAGCATTATTTACAGTAATTACACTAAAGCAAAGACTAAAAACCAAAGAAGCAACACAACATATATTCCTTATGGCTAACACATTAGATTGGTACACTAAAAACAGCCTCTATTTAAATGGTTCAATTTTGTGTTGTGAAACAATATAATTGATTACAAAAAACTCAGCTGTGACATTCTAAAGCCTCAAATATTTCTGCTCTAATAAGCTAAAGCTGTTGCAATTATTTGGCAGTTATCTTTCACATCTTTATTTTGCAGTAGACAGACTGTGAATTGGGTACACTGCCATCACGTTAAAGCAAATAAATGCAAATCAAAGAAAGCAGAACTCTTTCAAACCAAAGGCTGACCAATTAACAGCCTTTACCGATAATCTGAGCACATATTTAGTACTACTGCAACCATGTCATGTCATGTCATACACCGTCATCGCTTCGCGATGATAGGCTGCACAGACGAGTCACTTCTCTCCAATGCCATCTGTCTCTGGTTGCTTGTAGCAGGCTAGCACCTGATAATCCAGTCCATGTCTTAATGTTTTCCATCCAGGTTATTCTTGGTCTTCCACGTCTTCGGACTCCCTCCACAAGTCCAGTCATAACACTTCCTTCAATGCTCTCATGTGCTGCAACGTCATCATGATTTATACACGAGTCTAATAGCCATTTCCGACAATTAACCAGTCGGAAACCAAACTTTCTCAAGACGAAAGAAACTAAACGTAAATAAACGAAATTGCACTACCGTCACATGGGTTAAGTGTCAGACAGATGACGTTTTATTTCTACACTTTCTATT
>BRDA01014290.1:5533-18195 GCA_036984385.1 Crenuchus spilurus | reverse complement strand
AACGTGCTTTATTGAGGGCTTTTTTATACTCGGTAAAGCTGTTTTTCCAGGCACAGTGGAATATTTCTAGTTTAGTTGACCGCCATTTCCTCTCTTAATTTCCGAACTACTTGCTTTAAAGTGCGAGTCTCCTTCGTGTTTGGAAGGGAGGGGCTGTGGAAAAAGTCTTCAGTTGGTTGCAATATGGAAACTAAACCACTAGATGTCGCTGGAAACTACATACTAAGCCTTTAAATTAACTATGGTATTACACAGTACTTTCCTGTAATTGTAGGTAAATTTATGTAACAATATTATTCTCATCTTCTGAACCATGTAGTCACTCTGTATTAAGCAATTAACTGTAATTAAGTTGTTATGTACACTGTAATAAGAGCAGCACAGAGTAACAGTTAAAAGTACATGTATGTACATTTATGTGCTGTCAGGCAAGTGATGACAACCTGACAACACTTTTAATACTTTCCAACAGAAGCACTCAAAACAAAAAAACAAGTACTGGAGTCATAGCTTTTTTTTCCTAATATGACCTCCACCAAGTTTTGGAATGAGCCCAGTGATGAGAAGTGTGTGTGTGTGTGTGTGTGTGTGTGTGTGTGTGTGTGTGTGTGTGTGTGTGTGTGTGTGTGTGTGTGTGTGTGTGTGTGTATAAAGGAGAGAGAGAGGGAGAGATCTGGAGAAATGTGGAAAGATGTGAAGAAAGATATACAGTAGGACTTTCTGGCAGTTCAGACTGAGTTGCTCTCTGCAATGTCAGACACAGCCCAGGCAGAAATATTTCAAATTTCAAAAAGCATGACAGACGTCTAACTTCATGCCAAGATTTCTGAATCTCTGAAGTGTGTCAATACCAAAATTGTGTGTGTGTGTGTGTGTGTGTATAACAGTGGTTTCATCAGATGAACACAGGGAGCTGAAAAAGCCTGTCTGCTGGCATGATGCCTTAAACAGCCAACTGCAACAGTAATATTCAACACTTGTAATGAAGAGAACAACTGCACCCCCCACCCCTGAGTTTGAGAATCATGTGACATGTTGGCTCTGTTATTCTGGTGAGCGGTAATTTTCCCAGCCTCCTTCACTTTCAGCTAAGGGAGGGTGTAAGGCTGAAGCCTGTTTCAGGATTGAAACACTCAGCCAAATTAGAGCCTCAATCCTCTGCAAATCTACCCAAATACCGCAGCCTAACACACTGTATCACTGTTAGAAGAATGAGCGCTCTGCAGAGTGAGAGAGAGAGACAGAGAGAGAAGGAGAGTAAGAGAGACAGAGAGAGAGAGAGAGAGTTAGAGACAAGGGCACCCTTGGCTTTGCCATCTGAATCCACTTACATGTAAATTGGTTGTCTGTCTGAATTAAGGGGCGCTTTGTGAGGGCAGTTTGAGCGGCCTGTCGGTCACTGTGAGTATACATTCTCTCTGCTTAATTCACTCTCTCTGGAAGAGCAGCATAAGCACTCAGGTATTAGTGGAGGAAAGAGAGAGAATGTGAAAGCTGTGAGATGTGGATAAATTGCAGGAATGTGTTTCAAGTCTTAGAATGCTGCTGTAATTGCAGAGGTATGCTGTCAGTGGCATGAACGTCAGTGGCATGGTTTTAAATGGTCTGTGACCTCTGACCTTCACTTAAAAATGTACTCCATAAAAAAGACCAGTACGCAGCCAAGCAGGCTGTGCAATACATGTAGGCAACAATAGAAGGTTTTGGCACAAAGTTGACTGAAATTAGTAGACTAACACCTCTGCATACTTCAAACAGTAGCACAATGAACTAAACTGTTACACAGGCTTTTGTTCAGCACAAACTCAGCAACAACAAAACAGTAAGAGTGTCATAAATCTATATTTTTGATTAAATCTGCTCTAAACCTTCCAAAAAAAAAAACTGTTTTCAGATGTGCTCATATATTGTGAAAAAACACTCAACATTTCTAGTCGAGACTTTTGAGCTCATAACTGAATAAACAGAGGTGTTGGCTACACACTGCTCATTACAGTTTTTAGACATTGTATGTGGTTTTATTGCTAAAGCTTAACTAATGTGAGGCGACACTCCATTTTCACTCATTCAGTGGTTCCTAGATTAGATATTCATGAGATAGATTTGAGGTGTGAGGTGAGAGGTCTTTGATCATGGGAGCACTCTTTGTTTAGACCAAATGTGCATTTGCACACATTTCTGAGACGCTAATCCACCACTGCTATGTCCAGAATTACCATGTCATTATCATATGAATGACAGATCAGGTGAATGGGAGGGAAAAAAAGAACATCGCTCAGACTCGCCATGAAAAATGTGTCTCTACTTACTTAAGCTTCTATCAGAAGAATCTAAAAATATATTTTCTATACATCTTTGAAAAGTAGATCCTTTAAGGTTTCCAGGGTATGTTTAGTTTTGTTTCTAGGATAAAACCTCACAGTGTTTTTGGGGAATTTTAATTACATCCCACCAGCGGCCGCACCGGCTCCAGCAGGTTAAACCAATAAAAGCTTAAGTATTATTAAAGGCTCTCTCAAAATGCAGTATTCAGAATACAATTACCAATTTCAATTTTGATATATCATAAATAATTTTGATTATTTTGATAAAACTAGAGGTGATTTTTACCTAAAATGAAGTAGCAAGAACATCAAAAGTCTTACTCTATTGTTTTACTGTTGAGAGATACACAGATTTATATAAATTACATGAGAATAAATTACATATAAAACTATGTTTACTGTTCACATTGTTTTACTGTTGATCAGTTTGGCTTATGGCTGATAAAAAGCAGAAATCCTAAACCTCACATTATTAGAATATTTTATTTTAAGTAAATTACTATTCACACGGTATCAACATTCAAACAAAAAGGCTTGACACATGTACTTATCGTGTAATAAATAACAAATATATGACAATTTAATATATGAGTCACACACAGCATCATGCATGATATAACAATCCTAAAGATACACTGAAAGAGAATATATGCTGCTGCTTGTGCGAAAACTCAAAATGTTAAAGTTGTCACTATCATAGAGACACACCTAAATGTGCCGGATTCTTATCAGCCATCCATCACCCCTGTGAGACGCAAACACTTTGTGCTTTTATTTTACATAGGCAAGGTCCTTACATCATTACACAAGCATGCGGTCTTCATCTGTCCTCTGAATGAAATTCACACCCAGTCACCCAGCAACTGCACAACTGATCTCTATGTTAAACTGTTACTCTAAGCTAAAAATAGTCCACCAAAACAAATTCATGGTCTTGAACAGCTTTTGTTGATTCAAGTTGATGATATGGTGACAAAATGTGGACTACCAATACCTCAAAAAAAAAGACTGACATGTATGATTACAGTGCAGGTAGACGGGGGTTAATTTCTGATGATTAATATCAGCGGGTGTAGGAGTGGAGGCCGGCGCCCATCCAGTCATCCCCATCTGCTGCAGTGAGACTACGAGTTATCCTCGTAGAAAAAGCACAGGGTGATGTTTCAATCAGAAATGTGTATTGGTCATAATTACCATAACGTGCATGATGCATCAGTGCTGTACAGGAGTGTTCATGGTGTGAACACACTGGATAATAAACTGGGTTCAGAAGACGTAACAGAAAAAAGAAAGCTGGCAGAAAAAGCTCGTCTCACAAACAATGAATTATTTCAAATAATTTGAGGAAACATATCTAACCCAACGAAACAATATAAACCACAACCTCTTTCAAACCATACACACATGCGGCCCAGCTTCCAGTGAGATAACACATGACCCTTTGCACTTTCCATCCATCTCATTTTCTCTGTGATACACACACCTGGAATCCATATCTGTGGCCTTCCCACATCTGTTATTGGTTGTCCACACATGTAAGCCTACATCTCTTTCATGTACTGACAGTACACAGGAAAGGCACAAATACTAATTGCATAGCAGATATACAGAATAATAATGAGAAAAATGGCTTTCCATCTATTATTCTCAGCATGAAGTTGCCATGGTACTGGACTTGTGTGACTTCTCGACAAACAGACTATAGGTGGTAGCATAATTTCAGCCTCAGTCACTTGAATGGTGCCCTACACCATTGTTCTCTGTTCTCAACAGCATTCCCAACTTAAATATACAGTGGCTGATTCCCAACTTACATATACAGTGGTTAACTGTACTGGTATGATGCATAGCACCGTGCCAATTATCAGTGGAGAGCAGTGGGACAGGTCAATCTCAGGACAATATAGACATCGTCTGAGCATCACCTGCAGGACAGAAGCTCAGCCACTACACACAACTGGATCTTCAATCCTGGTGGTTGTAATGAAGCAACTGAGGAATTAAGTGCCTCAGAGTCTGGACTGCTTGCTGGCCCCATCTCTCTCTCTCTCTCTCTTCACTGGTACCATGAGGACCCACATTATGGGCAACACCTGGCACTTATTTGGAGGCTATGGTAGGCAAAGTGGAGAGATGAGGCAAGCGAGCTGAAGGTGACAGGTCTGAGAAGTCTTAAATGTTGTCCTGATTCCCCCAGAAATCATATTTACAGTTTTCTACTCACACCAGATGCAGGTGATCAGCCAAGCTGCAAAGCTAAAACTGTTAACAAACCATAGAACTTAATTGTTTCTTTCAAAATACGTCAGAAAAACATCTGCACTAATTAAAGTCTCTCAGCCATGGACTTACTATGACCTACAAAAATAAATGAAACTTCAATGCTACATGCAAACATAGTTCAGACAGCAACAGGGCTGCTAGAAGACTGATTCATGTTCACGGTGGTCATAATCACTAAGATCCCTCGGTCTCAGACTGATTCTAGAAATGTTTCTGACTTTATTTTTCTGAGATTGTGGTCTTAGGTGGTGGGTGCATCACGTTTTGATAGTTCATTGTTCTGCATCCTAAACCACATGGACTAGTCTGTCAGACCTTATTTAAAATTTGGAGACAATTTAAATGGGTTGAGAGTAGGGCTGCCACAAAAATTATTTTTATAGTCGACTAATCACCGATTATTTTTTAAGATTAGTCGACTAATCGGATCATACGTTAATTGAATATAAAACATACAGCTTATCACACTAGAATGCAGCTGCTATTATATAAGCGTCATTAGATTTCAGCTATATGCTAACTAAAAATAAAAACAATTAAGATCATAGTTCATTAAACCTTTAATGAAATATGCAACTTGTTGCAACAAACAATTATTTAACTGTTTAGCGTAAAGTGTAAACGTAGCACTGAAACGTAACGTTAGAAAACATTAGCATTGCTATTCAAACACATGACTGTTATAACGTTACAGAAAACACATGAATGTGTGCTAAGGCTAATGAATCAGATCGTCATCGCTAATGTTAACTTTTACAGCTATAAATATGAGTAAGCAGCAAGTTAACTCTTAGCAGCTAACTAGCAATTTAGCTTACCGAGATGACGGTCTCTTCATCATTGTCACAATCAGCCACAACAGGCTTCCTTTTCAGGTGCTCGTGCAT
The DNA here is from genome assembly GCA_036984385.1 of Crenuchus spilurus. Taxonomy (NCBI): domain Eukaryota; kingdom Metazoa; phylum Chordata; class Actinopteri; order Characiformes; family Crenuchidae; genus Crenuchus; species Crenuchus spilurus. Next base: position 12,701 of record BRDA01014290.1, on the reverse strand, counting down.
CGCAGTTGTGCTGCTGTGGAAGTCAAGTTCTGCACATGTTTCTCTTTCATTTTCTTAAAATGATCTCACACTTTTGAGCTCCGTTGCCGGGTAGCCATGATGAGCCTGTCTGTATAACGTCCTGTGATGTCATTCACGGGCTACCCCGGTTACCACTACTGCGCATGTGCGTCAAGCACAGAAAGGCAGACGCAGCAGTTTGGAGAGAAAAACAAAGTAAAAAAAAACAAACAAACAACGCATCGACTATTAAATTAGTCGTCAACTACTTTAATAGTCGACATAATCGTGACTAGTCGACTAATCATGGCAGCCCTAGTTGAGCCATTTTCATGCATTTTTACAGAAACAGCAGGGATATTTAGGTGACTACTGAGATGAACTAGGTGGAAAATTGCATACAAAGTGATTTCTGGGTGAACCAGAACATTGAAGTCTTTGTTATGAACTGAAAATAAAGACCGCCCAGTCTAACTGAAGTCTCTACAGACTGACAGTAATAGTAGTAAATATGCAGTGATTACAACACAAGAGCTGCTCAGCAGAGCTAAATCAGCAGAAACATGAGATCTGCTACTAATTCACAGCATCTAGAATAAGTCTCAGTACATCAGTAAACATCAGCTTCACTAGCAGAGTGTTTTTGAAACCTTCCGCCTTGTAATTTAAACTTTTAGTTAGAATTGGTTCAGTAGAGTGAAGAAAACACACTGTGGCTGCAGAGAAGTTTCAGCATCTGGATTTAGCCAACTTAACATTGCAACAAATGTTAACATCAAGACATCCCAGCAGGATGTTTCTTGATTCTATCAGAAAGGCTATGAACTTGGCACAAAACAACAATAGCTGCACCACAGTCATCGTCAGTGATGACCAGGCGGGGTGCACACCTTTACTCACTGGACAGATGGACAGAAGGCTGGAAAGTCCTCAGTTGTCCATCAAGCAGTGCATGTGACTTTACCTGCCGTGTCTCACAGTCCTAGTGCGTTTGTGTGCTCGTGTCTCTGTGTTATACTTGTGTTACAGTGCTGTAGGTGTTTTCTGCAAAAGTGCATCGTTATATACTGTCTTGATACACTCACTTCATTTCTAGAATCTCCTCCAGTTGTTTTCGGCGCTCCTGTCTCATGCTAGTCATGTGACTTTCTCTTTCTGCAAGCGAGTTCTGCGTAGTGGACAGACGCTGCTTTGTAACGTCCAGCTCCTGTCTGGTCTTCTCCAAGGCTGCCATGAGCTCCTCCAGCTGCAACAAAACATAAACAAGTCAAAAACAAGTACAACACCATCAAAATCAACTTACCTTTTGAATGAATGATTGTTACACTTATATAGCGCCTTTCAAGATACCCAAGGACGCTTTAGATTAAACACACTCCATTTACACACACTCAACCACACACACCGGTGAGAAGCGGCAGCCAATCGCGCACAGGGTACTCTCAACCGGAAGAGACTGTCCACCTGGAGTATTGCATCGAGCACTAGGGGGATCACCCAGAGTGCCAACCATATCTGGGCATACATACATACACACATTCATACACACCAGGGTAATTTTAGAGTATCCAATCCACCTGATCTCCATGTTTTTGGACTGTGGGAGGAAACCGGAGTTCTCCGGAGGAAACCCACGCAGACACGGGGAGAACATGGAAACTCCGCTCAGATGCGGACTCGAACACAAGACCTCAGCGCTGAGAGGCGAACGTGCTAACCACTAAGCCACCATGCCACCTTTTCATATTTATGTAAGGAATTCCATCCTTTATATAAGAGCCTGTACATGTCATTCAGCTTGACTGGTGAGTCACTCTATTGTGCAACACCACAACTGCTGTACTATAAGCCAGATATATTGTTATGCAAAAGCTGGACCATTTCCGCAACCAGACTGTTCTCTAAATCCGATGAGTTATTAAACGCACTTAAAAGTTTCTTGGGTTGTGATGTACTTAACCTTTACAAAGTACAAATCCATTTGTGGGTCCTGCCAACACTCAAATCTGCAAACAATTTCTGTTTGATGCGAGACCCTGCGTTTCCCATTTCTGAGGAACACGGCTGGGAAAATACAAAAAAAAAGTCAACATTCCTCTTAACCTTATTTTGCTCATGTGATTAGTCTCACTTACAAATGAGGCCGCAGTCAGTTGGATATGCTCTCTCCACACCAAACATGAACTTTCAACCAAGTCTATGAAACTGTATTAATTTGCTCTTTTTCATTAAATAAATAACAGTTAGGAGTTTTCCTTTTTTTAAATACCCACATAAAAACAGAAGTGCACATGCAAATACAGGAGGCAACAAAACCACAACATGTGGTTTGAGAGCGAGGCTGGAAAAGTGGTCGGCTAAAGGACACAGGCCTAATTTTCTTGAAGAGAGCAAATTGTTCACACATTTTCTGGAAGGCTTTCTGTGAGGTTCACATATGTCAGAAAGAATGTGCTCTTCAGAAATGTAGAAAAGAGAAGGGAACGTGAAGAAAGAGAAGTGGGGAAGGGGTAAATGTGTTCATACTAGAAAGTGACTTAATCAAAATGTGTGTTAATAAAGATATGATTAGGGCACAACCTAAAACAGGCTCAAATGTAACGTTTACTACGTAACACACATGGACGACTTACTATGTACTACATTAAACACATATTAGGACTAATGTGACCCCGCCAGGGAAAACCAGGCCAAAGTCACTGGGCAACTTACTGAGATATCCTGTCAATATTGTGTCACTCACATTAGCGACAAAACTTAGCCACTCTGTATTATTACTGTAAATGTAAGATAACAGTCTTAGATATCTGTCAGAGTACATATTTTGATCAAAAACAAAACTTAAATTCACAAAAACATTTTGAAAAATGTTGGGAAAAAAGAATGACTTTGACCTGGTTTTCCCTGACGGGGTCACTAATATCAAGTCAGCCCTACATGCTAATTTTCAGAGATCATGAACATGGGGGCAGCCGTGGCCTGGTGGTAGGGATTTCGTCTTGTGATGAAGTGCCCTTGAGCAAGGCACCTAACCTCCTAACTGCTCCCCAGGCGCTCTAGTGTGTGTGTTTCACTGCACAGATGGGTTAAATGTGGAGGATCACTTGTGTGTAATCACATTGGCAAAATGTTCTAATCTAATCTAATCTCAGATGGTTGAAAAGGTATCTTCTTAACTACTGATGTCTTCTTAAAACACAGGGCAGCCGTGTTCATGGGGGCAGCCATGGCCTAGTGGTCTTGTGACCAGAATGTCGCTGGTTCGATCCTTGAGCAAGGCACCTAACCCCCTAACTGCTCCCCGGGCGCCGGTGGATAAGGGCTGCCCACCACTTCGGGCACAAATTCTCACAGCCTAGTGTGTTCACTAGTGTGTGTGTGTGTTTCACTGCACAAATTGGTTTAATGCGGAGGTCAAATTCCATTGTGTGAAAAATCACATTGGCTAAATTGATCTTAATCTTAATCTAAACAAGCTTGACAAGACTTTTTTGACTACTTGTATGAGTTGTGTAAATAAATCTCAGAATTGACACCTATTTTAATCACCTTCATGGTGGCTGTAACATACTACCATTGCAAGGCATGTTAAAGCAACACACAGTGATGGCTGGCATTAAAGCACCTCCACAAGGCATATTTAGCTGTAATGCAGTGTTACTACTACACATAAGTATACAAACTCCTCATCCATTCAAAACAATTCAAAATGGTCCATGTCATGTTCTGTCTGGTCAGCTTCACTGTATTTGTTAGTATAGATACATCCATCCATACACACCCAACACATTCCACAGTAGTTGGGACGGTAAAGAAATTAGCACTCTGTAAAGTTGCCATTCCTTCTCACAACACTTAAAGGATGCTTTGGCATCAAAAACACCAAGCGATGAAGTGTTTTGTCCCATTCTTCCTGCCTAACATTACAGGGCTGTTGTCACATTTCTCATTCCAAAATTCTCCACATCAGGGACAGGTCAGGTTTACAGGAGGCCGTCCCAGTACCTGTACTGTACCAGTACTTCCAAAGATATGCCTCTGTAATGTGTGCAGCATGTGGTTTTGCACTGTCTTGTTAAAAAATGCATCCTTGGAAAAGATGTCACTGGAAAAGCATATGTTGCTCTAAAATCTCAGTGTACTTTTCACTTGTTGCTCATAACAGTCTGGATGATCCTTTTCATCTTTGGTCCAGAGCTCACAGTGTCCATTTCTTCCAAAAAAGATCTGTAATGGTGATTTGTCTGACCACAGTACACAATTCCACTGCGTTGTGGTGGATCTCAGATGTCTCAGAGCTCAGAGAAGTTGATATCACTTCTGGACATAATTAAAATAAGGCAGTAAGGTTTTAATTGGTGTGTGTGAATGTAACTTTGCATTTTAGAGCTTTACGAAGGTTTGCTAAAGTAATGTCTTGCCCATGTGGTTACATCAGCTATTGATTAATGATGGTTCATGATACTGTGCTGTCTGAGGGATCAGCATATGACACATTTGCACTTTATGCCCTGAAATTCCTCCAGATTCCTTGAACCATTTAATGATATGCACTGTAGAGGGAGAAATATGCAAATCCCTTCTCTTTTTTGAAGAACACTTTTTTTTAAAACATTTCAATCGTGTTTTCATGCATTTGTTAACAAACCAGAGCTCCTCTGCTAATTTTTGCTCCTCATAGACTCAGCCTTTCATGAATACAGTGGTAACCCTACGAGCATCCCTACTAACAAGTATTCCAGGTAACGAGTCGAGATCTCGAAATATTTTTGTTCCAGGTAACGAGTAAAATTCCAAGTAACGAGTAGCCTGAATTAGTTCAAGTATGCCAACCGCTAGGGGCGCGGCGGTCGTAGCATCCCCTAGATGCTAGCGTAGAAGAAGAGGTCAGTCATTACCTTTGACCTCTGTCCAGTGAAAGTGAAAGTGCTAGTGAAAGTGACACAAAGACAGCAAAAGGTAGTGAACAAGAAAGTTAGATACATTTTACTTTTACTTTTCATATGATAAGTGTAACCATGCCATACACGTACGCCCGTCCTCCTGTCCTCCTTAGCCGCCAGCCTACACGAGCACCGTCGTCGTCTCGTTTATGTTTTAAAAACCCATATAAACACATTATTTACATATTAAAGTATACTGTATATTGGCCGGCTGACACGGATTAATCAGTTTTACATGTATTCTTATGGGGAAAATGCATCCAGCTAACGAGCTAACCAGCTAACGAGCAAACCAGCTAACGAGCTCGGCTCCTGCAGAGATTAAACTCGTAAGTAGGGTTACCACTGTATGTCTTTTGTAACAAATCATGATTAAAATCACCTGTTGACACTGCATCATTATTTATTTATTTTTACCCCCTAAATTACTCCCATCCTATTCATTTTAAAATGTTGCAGGCCTGAAATGCAGGAATGGACATTTGTGGATAACTGAACTGAAGCTGACCAAAGTAAAAGTCAAAATAAATGTCAGGAACACTGCGCTTTTGTTTATTTGCATTTTCCCTTTTTCATTTTCCATATTTCGTGCTGTAGAATATCAAAACATGCTGTATTAGATTAACAAAAATGACTATATTTGAGTAGCCAAAATTGTAAAAATGTCAAACCATGGCATGTCTGTGTGACCCTTGGTGTGGGAAGTAGACCACCAGCCCCTCTGCTCTGAATCTATCAATCACATTGTGTAGCTCAGGCTGGGCCTTTAAAGAACACACACACACACACACACACACACACACACACACACAGCCAGCTTCACAAGTACATCATTAATAATGAATACAATGTGCTTTAGTAAAATGAGTGGGCTAGTAGTGGGGGGTGATGTGAGATGCTAAGCTGCTTAGCGCCTTTAGCCTGTGTGCGTGCTAATATGTGCTAATGCAGCGCGACTTCAATAGCTCTCTCTCTGAGCTCTGTGCTAATCCATCACCTGCTCTTTCACTCCCTATTGGCCCGGGACAGCCTGGCCAAAGCTCTGCTGTCCGACTGCATCACTGTCGTCCACTCCTCATCTACGGTTCAAACACTCTGGACCTCCGGGGTGTAGAGGTGGGTCTCCAGCGCCAAGACTCACGACCTTCCCTTCCTTTAGTCCCCTCTTCTTTTTTTAATGTTTTCCCCCCTTTTAAATACTCCTGCATTTCTGCAAGCTTCGTTTGATGAGCGCATTACACATCATGAGACTCTTTCACTCTGGGAGAAAAAGAAGAAAAGGAAAAAAAGAATGAGCGCTGCACAGCCCGTTATTGTTAGGGTGGTCAGGTGATGGCCGACTTTAGGGCCACGAGCTATTTAAAAAATTATCGTCTTTGACCTCATTAACTTTTTTTGGGGTGGGAGGAGAGAGAAAGGCTTTTTCCTGCTCATAGGCTTGTCGGATGACAGTATTTCAAATCAGCGGGCTTTGAGATGGCAGAGAACCGGCGAATCAAGTTCCCACGACTTCAAATCAAATACAGACCAATATCCCAAGATGTTTTAATCAAAAGAAAACAACAACACAGGACAAAAATATCACTGCGTCTTATCAAATTCACCCAGAATCTATCCAACCTACGCACACGCTGCCCTTTTCCCTCACTGGAGCTTCATATTCCCTTTTGCCTTTGAGTCGGAGATGCTGTTGACCTAAAGGTCTCTGACATTAGTGTAGAAACTGTCAAACAATAAACAAGGCGGCGGATTTCCTCAGTAAAACTGGCGAGACTCAACTTTGGAAATAGTCAATTTGAATGAATATCTCTGCCCAACGTAAGCCCAAACCAGACTGGAAAAACATTACGCAGTTATGATTGGCCAGCAGGTCCTAAGTGTGCACTTGCTTTGTTCTTCTGCTCTTTTCTGAGCCTTGTGTGCAGGAAAGAACAGCTGGGATATATAGGCACTCAAATTACTTCCTCCATCCCTCCATCTCCTCTGCACACACGCATCCCTGGCCACACAAATTTAATACCAATGCACATCACATCCTATTAACAGAGCTGTGCAATCATATTGCAGAGGCCAAGTATCAGAAGTTTTTCAGGTACCAAAAGGGCTTTTTTGTTTTTTTACTAAAGTATTATAAAAAAAAAAAAAAAAAAAAAAACAACTTATTTCAATTCACTCACCTCAATTAAAACAACCTAAAACTTTCTTTTAAATTTCTTAAAAAAAAA